>CM023455.1:133705453-133843979 GCA_013339765.2 Haemaphysalis longicornis | reverse complement strand
CGCACGGAGTGGTCGAAACAGGGCCCAGGGACTCCGGACTGCAGTTTGCGCACGTAATCCCGCATTGTTTACAAATCCCTTCAGTGTCCATTTAAGTCGCAATGAAATGGGTGCGTGTCGTTTTTTAGGCCGTCTCCACACAATAACGAGCGAACAGCATCCAAAACAAAGCATCCCGGGCCATCTCCACTAACGTGAAACCTGGGGAGGGGCGAAAAATGCAGTTTGTAAATGTATTGAAGAGTTTGTAAGTCCCTCTCTTGCCACACGGCGTGCGCTTATTGGGCGCCGGAGAAGCGCTGGTGTGAGGAGCAATCGGACGCTTCCTGAGGTGGTTGCGCCTTTTCTAGCGCTAAACCGAATTTAAGCAATTAAATGAAAAACAGTCTGGCCGTCATTTTGCCCGTGGAGATAAAGCCATTGGGGGGTAGAAGTATACAGCTTTTCTGTAAGCATCTCGTGTCTTTGAACCACAACGCGTTCTAGCGTGCTGCGCTAGGAAACGACTGTACCGGTGGGTGCTTTTAGTGCGCCTACTTGCCCATGGAAGTGAAGCATTCTAGCGGGAGGCCTTGAAGAACGAGTGTCTCGTTGTGTTCTTTTAGTGCGCGTACTTGTCCATTGAACTGAAGCGTTCTAGTGGCAGGCCTTGGAGAACGAGTGTCCCGTTGTGTTCTTTTAGTGCGCGTTACCTTCCAGCGCAAGGTGTTGGAAAACAAGCGCTCCGATGATTTACTACCTTCACTACAGGAGATGGACACCGGAGACGCCAACAGCCCAAGCCCCTTAGGTGCTTCGCCCTTTATATAAAGCCGCTGATGCAGAACCTGAAACCACCGTCGTTGCCATCTCAAGTCCCACTTCGTCGAGTTGCTGCGAATCCATCCTGGGTTGAAACCAATTTGGCCGCTTGTAACGCCGACGTGGACTGATAATTATTCTTGCGCTTAGAGGACTTTCGAAGCGATATTTTCTCCGGGGTCTTTCAATCAAAACACGCACACATCACCCGTTGCTGGATAATGTGTCCACAGGTTACATATAAAGGGAGGGGTAGCCTTTTTCTTCTCGCCGATGACGCAAATTTCTGAGATTAAGAGCAACATTTGCAAACTTTTAAAGAAATGTACACTAAAGAAGGGAAGCCAGAACCAATCCCTGATTCCACGTGGGAATAAAATGGCGAACTCGGCAAACATCTAATAGGGGATGGAACCCGAGCTACTTTAACAAAACCAGAAACTAATATGCACCTGGCACTGATGAGTTTAGTGTGCTGACATGCCTCAACGGTTGTATCATACCCACGATTATACGGTACATGAGCAAGCAATGCTGAAACCGAGTGTGAAACCTACCTGCCTGGCAAACCACAAAAATCTTCGTGATATCAATATCAATACCGGAGAGTGAACTCAAGTTGCAAAACTCACGTTCAGTTTTTCTAACGTCTTGCCTGGGCAAGATTTTCGAACAAGTTGTACTGAGAATGCTGTAAAAGCTCATAGAGGCAAACTAACTCTTTTAAAACACAATGGTAGGTTTTCCACACGACAGCTGGATTTTGGCCGCATAGCATATGCCATGTCCTCGAGGAGGCAAATTTAGTGCTCCTGGTTTACACTTTCATTGTGAGCCGCATCATATAAATGATTTCTTTTCTAGACATTGCATGAAAATAAATAGAAAACCTTCCGTGTTTTTCTTCAGTGCTCCATGGAGAGTCAACTTCAGTGTTCATGCTCGAGTCTACAAGATACCTTTCAAAGTGCCATCATGGCATTCTCAGAGCACTTCCGTGCCGTGCTGGAGCTCAATCGTGGAGACAACGTACTTCGAATTGAAAGAGTTGCTCTTGCGCAAAGCTGGACTCAAAGTAAATGGGCAGCTCGTCTCAGCATGTGCTTACTGGCGAAACATTACGTGTGATCAGTAGGAAGACTCCTGAGGATACTCTAGACTGCCAGAAAGTAAAGCTGCCTCTTATGTGCCGCTTACTATGCACAGCCGATGTATACAACGAGAAGTTTAGGAACGCTAAGACCGAAGGTGGCAAAACAGGAACGCAGTCATCTTCCCGCCTTTCCGGTAGCTTCGAAAGATGGATCCAAACATCAGGGTGGCTGAAGGCATTTGAAGGACGTAGCGACAAAATGATCGCAGAACAGTTTCTAAAGTGCTGATACTCAAAGCTTGCACTACGTCTGAAGTAACGCGATATTAAAACCACAAGTGAGATGGTAGATGTATGCGAGCATTATGTGGAAGCTCCGGCAATAAAACCCGGAGTCGAAGAAGGAAAGGCGCCAAAATTAAACCAGGGCCGAGTGAGGAATCTGGATCTTCCAGACAGGCTCCCACATGCTTCATATGTGGCAGAGACGGGCACCATGCTCTAGACAGCCGCATGTCGGTGTCTCAAATTCATTGCTTTGTACTTCGCGAACCATGCCACAAAGATGAAAACTGTCGAGTGAATGGACCCACACATAAGATAAACGCGTCTATCGTCACTGCACACCATTCGCGGAGAATCAAGGTTTACCCTCCAACAACATGCTTCTGCAAAGATCCAACGAGCGACAAAGGTAGGATTTTTCAGAACCCCACCAACACCTTTTTATGGCCATTCATTGGCCATTTGTTGCTGGAGAATTTGATGGGACACATAGCCATTCTACCAGACTTAGACAGCAGTACTGTAAAAGTAAGGAGAGACTTTGTCCTAGGAGATTGCCTCACGGACCAAGCAAGGAGCTTAATTGTTCCAAACATGACACCTCACCATCTTGAGGAGGCATATATAACCGTGCGCACGCCGTACTTCTCGAGAAAGGTCTTAGAGATCTGTATGCCAGGCCCTGTTTACGACCTGGTGATAGGTAATACACTAGGTGTCAGAGAAGCGACCGCTCTTGCCCCTACTTGGCAGCCTGGTTCACTCGAGCTAAAAGACACTCCTCAGGCACCAGATCAGAGGCTACCACACCTCAACAACACCGAGCAGAGCGAAAGCCCCAGACTGTTTTCTAGGATGAAGAGCAAGAAGCTCCTGACAAGTAACAATGTCATGGATTAAATTAAAAGAGAGGACGTATAGGAAAATCAAGAAGAAACCACACACTGAAAGTGTGCTTCCAGAGATCGGGTGTTGCTTTTACCTCAAGAAGCGGGAACCATTAGAAGTTATTCGAAGACGAGAGCCTGCTCAATCGCAAATATCAACTTCGTTCAGGCAAACAACATAAGCAGCTGATTGTCCTGTACTCCTTGAAAGAATTATTGCTTACGTCGGCACACGTACATATGGCAGCTGGACATCAAGGCTTAGAAAAAAACCGTCAGGATCTTGCGAAAATGTGGTCGGCCGCGCATCAATGCCGACATCAAGAAATACGTTAAATTTTGCGCCATCTGTGAAGGACACTCTGTGGTGGCCGCCTGAGCCATAACAGGCCTTCGGTATAATACCAGCAACGTTGTTTAGCAAATCGTTATTTCACGTGTCCGCATTTAAAATACCAAGACATTTCCGCGCGCACGTGAGCGCATGCATCTCGGCTTCCGCCCAGCATCCCTGGCGTTCCTTTGTCGAGCTAAGCTTACCCGCTTAGACATATTGGCCAAGATTGGCCAAACAAACATAAAATAACTCCAGCGTTCGCCGTAATCGTGGCAACATTTGTTCAGAATAAAAAATACTTTAGCGTTCGCGGTAATCGTGGCAACACTTGCTCGCAAAGAGAAAGACACGTTATAGCGTATGCCCCCAAAGTGATGTCCAATGATTAGACTTTTAAAAAAATGAGAGGAGCTCACATTTTTGCCAGAAATTATGGAGGAAAAGATCGTTGCAGCAGCGAAGAAGCAAATTGGCTGCAATCGTGGACTTAAACTGTCGTAATGGTCGGAAGGTTGAGGTCGTGAAGGTTACAGCTTCGCTACCTTCAAGTCTTTCGGGTTACTGTGGGCTTCCTTCATTTTTCAAAAAGGTGTTGCCGTCTTTTTCTGTTTTACAAGCGTTCGACGTATAGAAAATCTTCGTACTTTACACTGATGCACCTCACAGGAGCCTCCGTCTCTTTCTTCTACGCACCTCTCAAGCGCCTTTCTCATTTTTGCAACATGAGTACCGAGGAATAGTCAGAAATGCTTTCATGCCTTGGAAGTGCTTGTAGAATCTCAAAGGATGCAGCAGTTGCCCAGGCTGTCATTTAGCGGGACTGGCGCCGTAATCTTAAGGTCTTAGCGTATTCCACATGCCCCTCAACACAGACGAAAATGCTTCCTCAACGACAGCACTTGTTCATACATCCAGGTTTTTCCGTACATCTAAGTATGACGCCGGAGCGCCTTTAAGACCGAAGAACCACCATAGCTCCTTCATTTCCCCAGCAGCTGGTCGGGAAGCCAAATATCCTATATGTTGATGTGTCAACTATCTTTACATACCGGCGTCGGCTGTATCCGTCTGTGGTGCGGGAAAAGCGTCTCTTGCAGGTTGTTTTCAGGTATTCTGTGGCGGCTGGGCCTTGCCGCAGTGCCAATAAATAGAGGAAGGCAGTTGGTAAGGGCACAAAGAAACATATATTCTTAGGGAAACACAATAAACATCAAACCACAAAAGATAACACCCGAAAGGCAATTACAATTCAAAGGTCTGCCACATGTATATAACTCTGAGAACCACCAGTTCTAAAGAGAATACAAAGTCCCCACCAACTGTTCTCGGTGATGAGGCATTGCCCGCAGGGCGTTGTGGGTTCTGGTGGCGATGCGGGGTGTGGCGTTGCGGGGCTATGACGACGGCGCCGCACACGCTGGAGCGTCGACGAGGGAGACGCACCGTTGCCCTCGTATACAACGGTCTGCTTGGCAGCCGCTCACGATATAGTGCCCAGTCGCAGCGGGCACGTTCCAACCCTGCACTACCGGTCGCCGAAGGGCAGCAGGCGGTGCGTCGTCCCAGGGGTGGAGCACGCCAACGCCGCGCGCCTCCATGAGGCAGGAGTAGGGCCTCGGCTCCAGGATGCCAAGGCTCCAGTTAGACCACTCACGAGCTCGGGTCCCGAAAACCCGACGGGCTTCGAGTAATCAACTTGGACGTCGCGCTCCTTCAACCAACTCTACATTCCTCTTGGCGTTCTCCTCTGTTCTCGCCTGGCCTTCCTAGCTCTTCGCTTGTGGCCGCCTCTTATTTGTCCACGTCACACCCTCATGTGCCATGCCGCTTCTTTTTCTTTGTCGCAGCCACACTGAGGGCAATCCCAACAGCCGGCATTCGCGTAACGAGACAGTGGGTATGTTCCGTACACGTTGCTGTCCTCGTCGTCACACGAGCGTCGCACCTCAAACCGTCGTGGCGCAGCGAGAAAACGCGCTGACCTCGAGAGCAATCTCACAGGCGCAACCCGAGGTGGCGAAACGAGCCGCTATTGCATTTGTGAAAGCTACGAAGGAATCCACACTTTTGTGACCGATTACAAGACGAATATAAGAAACGTCCTATCGGGACATGTACCCCGCAAGCGACTAAAATGCTTTCGATATTTATTGATGGAAACAGCAGGGCTGTTCGCTTTGTATTGACAGCAGCAAAGTTGTCCCTGCTCTGAAATGAACTTGCTCAAGGGGCAGCCATAGATTTTGGCAAGCACGCTGACATCGACAAAAAAACCGGCCTTACATTCTTGGGAAGCGAAAACAAGCTGGTCACCTACGGGAAGATCAGGCTACACTACAGCCTGAACCTCCTCATGTACCCTGAACCACAGCCTTCCCAAAACAGATGGCAATTGGTTGCCTGGAGGTGAACACAGTCAAACCCGTACTCTACTACCGATATTTACCAGACACAGCTTTCGACAGCCGCAAATGGTGTGCAAACGAATCCACTCCACAAGACATCATATGGGCATGCCCACAGAAACCGAACCCACGTAATAGAACATGAAAAAATCAGGACTCAAGGGCAATGGGAAGGCGCTTTGCTCAGCTCTCACCCCGACTAACAGCAAGTATTCGTCCAACTGGCGGAAGATTCCGCTAGGGCCTACGGGCTCATTGCCGCCATGTAACAGGAAAGGTTATGTGACCTCGTCCCTGTCGCAGCATTTCCTCTACCAGTTTTGGTTTAAATAAAGTTCCTTCTGCCCTTTTCTCTCCTATGACATGCATGTTGCGCTAGTGGGAGATTTAGACATGAACTATCACGGCTAAATGCCGCTGTCTTGTGCCCTCTGTGCACGAGGAGTTTCGGTTGGTGCGTTACACACAGTAACATGCCTATAATGGGAGAGGAGAGGGAATCCTCAAGTCTGTCTCCTAGAATCAGACTCGAGTACATAAAATTATCGTTGAGCTAATTGGCCATGAAGTGCGCTCAGTCACAACTTATGCACTTTTGTTTCGTGTTCTTGTACTGTGCCACGCTTCGCTTCTTCACAGTGTAAAGGCCCTGAAATTTTTCGATCGTCACTTTCCCAACTACAGCGGATGACAATAAGCACAATTTGTCACCCCACTGTAGCTACCTTTATCGCATGTTTAACTTTACTTTTTCGATGACTTCGCTTCTAGAGAGCGGAGCCAAGCGGTTCCGGATGCGGCGTGTGCCTGTTCGAGACGCTTCGTGGGCCATGCGGGTGCGCACGCCCGGGTTTCTGCGCAGCGCTTCTGCTTGGAGAGAACGCTTCATAATTTCTGCGTTTATTGAGTTCTTTCGAACGACGGCCGAAATCTGCAAACTAACCACAGCAATTCTCGTAGCTCAATGTTTATTGGCAAAGCTAGCCGCAGGTTTTGCTTCAGCCTTGGTGACGCGGAGTCTTGCCTACTGCGACAGCGACACAACGAGCCTTTCGTTTTGGGGACAGTTCTCGGCCGCCACCGGTTTCGCAAGCGCTGCATGCGCGCTTACCAAACATTTGAAACAGCAATGACGGCTCAGCTTCATGGCATAATCGGCATCGCGCCCCAATCCAAATCTGGAAGGCAAATTGTTTGGCCCCCTTTTATAAAATTCCCTATAACCTCTCATCTCTTCTGCGGGGCGCTAAGACGCGGCGTGGACAGCACGGATCCTGCCGTCCAGCAAGGACTCGCTCAGCGAGCAGTCCTGGTTACCAGCGCCATTCAAGTGGTGGTCATCCTTCTTTGTTACGAAACGGTTGGTCAAAATGTTTCTTTTTTTCTTTCATCTAAATCTCATAGCAAGCTTGTCACTGCCTCCCTTCTACATCCTTGAGCTTCCACTTCTGGCCATTACCCGCCCAGTCCACGCTCGCCAAACTGCGATTAACTAGCCTCTGCGAACCGCAGGACTTCTTAAAAAGTGCTCTACGACTACTGACCTCTAGGACTCCAGTGTTTGCTGGTCTCTCCTGTGTTTTTCTTGTCTACGTCTTACTGTATGGGGCTCTGTGAAAAACTACTGTCTCGACACCACCATGTGACTCGTGAAATCGTAGATATTGCATAGAAGATATTTGCCGCTCGATCGCCAGCTGTCATCAATCCACGAGAGATATTGCCCACATCGATACCATAAATTCGCATCACTAATTCCTTGTTTTTTCCTACCACAATAACAAAGAGGGTGCCTTAAGCCGCCGGAGATATCTTACTGTTTCTCAGCCGCAAAGACAGAAAAATACCAGAGGACATAAACTTGGTAAGGCATGCGTTTGTAGGTCACAGCCCAAAGAAAGTGAGGCGGATTGATATTACGCGCAGGTGCTGCTAGTCTTAGAGACGTGTTTCATTTACGTCTGTAAGCCGATTACCCAAAACTCTTTTACTGTTTTTTCTTTTTCCCCACTATTTTTTTATGTCTTCTTTTTCCCCACTATTTTTTTGATGTTCTTGAAAATGTAACCCCCCTTACTCAATGCTCTTCAATGGGCCTGTAAGGTATAATAAATAATAAGACCTGGTTTAGTGTCAGGGCCTGCACCCTGCTCAATATTTTATAAGCCCGTCTTGTAGATACATATTTATTTTTCTCATGTTTTTCACGTAGACGCATGCAGATCTTTTGGCAACAATCATATCCTTACTGATGCTACATTCACATTCTTACAGAAGCACAGAACTCGCATATTTTCGGTTACCCGAACGCTTTACCATCTACACCTACCTTAGCTGCGAACGTAACGACTGGTGTTTTAGGGGCGAAGCACCTTAGATGATCAGGCTTTCGCTGTGTGCTGTCGTGTCATGTAGTCACGGTACTAAAACACCCTGACACCTGTTTTCCAACGCCTCACGCTAGAAGGTGACTCGTACGGAAGAACACGCCTGTACGGTCGTTTTCCGGCGCCTTCCGATACAACTTTTCATCTCCATGGTCAAAAGCGCGTGCTAAAAGAACACACCGGCAACACCCGTTTTCCAACGCCTCACACTACTTCTTAGCACACTTCTCAGCTTGCTGCGTCGTGTCACACGAAGGCAACTTACGGCCAGTCTGTACCTCAATTATTTGCTTCAATCTGATTCAACGCGAGAGAAGGCACCACCGGCAAAGCAAGCGTGATTGCTCCTCCCACCGGTGCTTCTGCGGCAGCCAATCAGCGCGCGCCGTGTGGCACGAGAGAGACTTACAATCGTTAAATGCATGCTTCCCCCCTACCCAGTTTTTACGTTAGTGGAGATGGCCCGGGATCTTTTCTCACCGCTGGGTATATTGTAATGCCGCGAAGAGGGATTCGAGGTTTCCTTAAAAATAACAGGGATTGGAGCGAGCTTGAGCTTTGAAATACATGAAAGAAAAGTGCAAACGTCGAAACCAGAGCAAAGGCATTCTTGAGGATGCCGAAGCTCCACCGTTAAGCGTGGAACGCGTCATAGGACAAGAACAAACAAAGGCGTTCCGCTCCCAGCACGTAAGATGACAAGTGAGGCTACATTTGGACAGATGAAGAAAAAATTAAAAATAACCGCACAACTGCTCGCGCCGCTGCATATGCCGTCTACAGACGAGAATCTTTTGTCATCCCTGCTGCACAACTACATCACCTGTTTTTTCCGTTCAACTGTCGCGCTGTTTTGTTCATGCATCTGTACACGCATTGTAGATTGGCGGGGTTCAATTTTGTCGTGTTTGCACTGCTGGCTCCGCCATTTATCGGGACTTCTCGTATTTAGCGCTCGATCCCTGAGTGGCTAAATTTTGTGGCTAAAACATTGGTTTCAACTCCTTCCTTTATTTGCTGCCGCAAAAATTAGGCTTCCACTTTCATTAAAAGAACACTGTAAAGAGCAGTTTTGCAATGACGCTCTTCTTCAATGAAGTTTATTAATATTTTTTACGGAAGAATTCTGAGAGCTATCCAGCATAATTCTGAATTTTTCACTAAAACTGTCTGCCTTTATAGACGTTTCACTCAAGAATTCTGCACGCTTTCACAATACGGCTGAATCAAGGGACAGACGAACAGCCGGACCAAAGACTTTTGCATTAGTAGTGCAAGAAATACTATTGTGTTTATGTCGGTTTTGGCGATGCAATTGGTGCAGGACGGCGGGCACCAGCATTCTTCGATTAGTCGTCTTGTCCTCTGCCGTCCTCTGAGCGCACGTAAATACACCGCGTGTCGCTCCCTCGTATTCGCTCAACCATTTATACTAAAACGGTAACAAAATAGAATTAGTCCTCTGCTTTTTGCTGGCGGCTTATTCCTTCCATATGAGCATCCGCTGCTCCTAGAAATCCGGCCTTCTGGGAAAAGTATCATAATAAACATAAACGTGCATAAGGTTTTTGCATATTTAACCACTAAGACCGGCACGCCGATAGTAAGGGACATGGGCGAATGCAAGCCACATGTTTTTTTTTCTCTTTTATATAACTCCCTTCTAACGAACAGACGGGCCACTTCATACTACGTACAACGCTATCAATACCAGCTCACTTGCAGTTTATGGCTGCGGCTGTTTGGGTAGCAATTTCGTAATGGCAATCCAGCGAGAGTGGCTGCTGAATTAGAAATTCCCGTTAGAATTCTTTCTGCGCCGTTGTAAGTTCTAAGCGCAGAGAAAATTTAACAGAAGACTTCGCTGTTGTTATTGCCATGTAAAGGCCGTTTTTAGTTCAAGGCAAATACGCCCGTGTACGAAACCATGGCAGTGGGATAGGCACAAAAATATCTACATCAGACGTCGCTACCGCCTTCTAGGCGCAAGAAGTCTTACCAAAAGTTCTTGCTTCGTTTTCTGCAAAAGAAAGATCTTTTTTTTTTAAAAACTAACTGATAAGTCACCTTACGCGCATGCACGTAACTATGGCACTAAGTCTTGAGCTATAATCTCCCCATGCGAGAGCGCATAATTACATGCCTACAATATTTTTTTATGTTCCAGGGGAAAAACCTGATTGTAAAAATATTAACTAATAAATCCCCTTTGTACCGCAAAAGGATTTGCTCCCACAATTCCCAAGTTGCCTCTCATGAGATATTATAAATCTGATTCTGATCGGCGTGCGCAAGTTCACCCTTGTTTCACGGCAAAAAGCAAGAGTATCACGAATGCACCAGCTAATTTCAAAGCCCTTTTAAGCTATCTTTGGAGCTTCCGCTTTGCAAATTTAAATGCAGTTTCACATCAAGACCTTGCATTTTGGCTTACTGGGATTCGTATCTTTCAAATGAAAAAGATATCCACTTTACTGTGAACTCTTGTACGAGAATTGTTTTTCCACTGGGATGGAGTTTACATCATTTAACAATCGCTGCTGATGTTTCGTCAGCGTTACGTATGGTGTACCACCGGGAAGTGTACCTTGGCCTATACCTTTTCTAATTGGTATTAACGACCTCCCAGGCGGTGCCACATCTGATGCCGGATTATTTCCTAATGATTGCTTAACATATTGTAATATTTATTCAGACTGTGACCATGGCATCATTCAATCAGACCTAAACGCAATACAGGCACGGTATTTACCATAGGTATTGCCTTTAAAACTCGCTAAAGCATATTGCTTTTTAGTAATCATACCCCTCAAATCAAAAACCTTACATCTTGAACAACCGCGTCGTGGAAGGGTCTTCTACCTACAAATAGCTTGGCGTCTTCAAGCAGCGAACTCAGCGTGTGAAAATCAAATTAATAGTATCGTCGCATCTGCGCGCATTTCTTTTTGAAATGGTAACCTGAAACATGGTCCTGCACACTTACGCAAATTTAGCGGCACAACACCGATAAGCTTTGAAATAAGGTCCCCAGCCATAGGGGAACGTCACCAAGCATACCTAAGAACACCTAAAAATTCTACAAATCCGGGCTAGGAACTTGGTATTTCTCTTGTTATTCTAGCCATACCAGTATAATTGGATTACAAATCGCGCTTAGCTAGAAGCCTTACCCTTCGTGGTCATGTGTCTCATTTAAAATTGTTTCCGTAAGCTTCACGGCAACATATACCTTTAAAATGACCTGATGTGTGAGCCGTCAGCACATTTCCACTGCCGTGACTATCTTAGTGCAGTTAAATGCATCGCGTGTGTCGCTCTCTAGTATTCGCTCAACCATTTATACTAAAACGATAACAGAATAGAATGATCTGTCGTTACACATTGTTGTGAAAACAAATTTGTCAAGTTTTACTGATTACCAGAACAATACGATGCATACTTAGGACATACAATTTCACTGCGTCACTTGTAAACTGTATATCTTTCTCTCCTTTTTATTTTGGTAGTTTTATTTTTCCGTTCGCAAACAGACGTATCATTGAGGTTGTGGTTAGCTTTATTATGCCATATCGATAGCTTTTTATTTTCTGCCTCTTGCTGAATTTTCGTTTGATGCACTGTAATTTATTTGAACACAGTTTCTTTGCGCTTCCTTTTTGTTTATGTTTATGCACTGTCCAGTGTTACACGATTGTAACTTTCACCTAAGTCATCGGGTCCTTAAGGGCCTTAGAAATAAATAAATAAATAAATAAATAAATAAATAAATAAATAAATAAATACGAGTAAATACCTGCTGAAACCGTTTGAAAACTACTTTTATTATCTGTGCTAAATTTCGGGGCAGGGCATTTAAAAATTCAGCGAAAGTAAAACTGTTCTTACGCTGTTATTTTTGCAACAACGCAGGATCTTTGCATGCGCCAAAAGGTGTTTGCGGAAGATTCTGGTGCATAGGTTTTTTTCTTTTGTAATCTAAAGGTTCGGCTGGCTCAACACGTGAGCCAGACAGCAGCGAGGAAAAGAACAAAGGTAGCGGCACCAATGCTGGAGGCACTCGTACCAGCGAACGCTTACCCCAAAAGCCTGCGAGTCCAGCTGCGGGAGAAGCTGGCTTAGAGAAACCTCTCCCGACCGCTCCAGCCCAAAGAGAAGGTGGCTCAGAAATACCTACGACGGCAGCACCAGTGGATAGTGGCGCAGCAGGACGTGCTCGTGCAGGTGGGTAAGGCAATGTTTGTATCCCATGTGATGCCACATATTGTGCCTGAACTCATTCATACGAAGGAGGCGGTATGCTTAGGCAAGTACTGGAGTTGTGATGGTACTGCCATTGTCGGCCCCGAGAAAGCAAAAGTCATTACAGATAGCCGAAACCCCAATTTTTAACATCGTATGTGGTCATGAAGTATTTTTTACACTTATGGAGGATCCTGCCTTCTTTTATCAGCTACGAATTTTGCTTTTCTGGTTTTTGTTTTGTTACAATTTATTAAACTTCACGTTTGTTGCTTTCTTGTTTTTTTCTTCCTTGTAGCGGCAATAAATTGTGCTCTATCTTTACCTCTATGATTAGTATATTGTGAAGTTTGCACAACTTTGCAGAAAAAGGGGACTCAAGTCTTACTACTAACGTGTGGGTATTTTTTTGCTGCAGCAGGAGTTCTTGGCTAGCAGCGATAAAGTTTAGGACGTGATTGCGGCAACGTGACAACACAACCACAGCTATATAGCACAAATAAGTTATGTTTTCTAATGACAGGATAACATTCCTCATAGGCCTTTCTGCAATTTAAGTAAAATGTGGCAACGACGTAGTATTCTTGAGCTTGAATAAAGGCCGGGAGGCCAAATGCAGCCGCGATGTTTTTGAAGGAAGTATCCTTTGGTAAGGCACTGAACTATTGTTTGTAAATCCGTCCTATAAATTTTAGCAGTGACGTAACAGGAAAAAAACTGTTTGCCTGGTGCTAGGGTTTAAGTGGTGCAATAAAGAACAAATAGAGGCACAACTACAATACTGCACTCATGTTTCTTTGGGGTAGATATGGAATCTGGCTTAATTCAGGCAAACTTTTTATGACGTATGAACACTCCACAAAGTAATGACTAGTAATTGCCCTCTTCTTTGTCAGGAATCTTTATTCTCTCAGCTAAAATATTTCAACATGTTTTTAAAGGTAGCAATGTGTTGATTCGTGGAAAAACGTTATGTAAAACATGAATTTTGTCTTCGTGGTTCAGTAGGTGGATAACACCTGCTTCAATTTTTTTCGTATCTTGCAATCAGTATCCCCCGTACATTCCATCTCCACCGTTGGTATTAAATAGAGAAATCACATTGCGACTTGTATTCTATAATTATGAAGGAATTAGTGTTTATCAGGTAGTCTTTGATGCTCTGTGGCTAGTGAAGGCACAATGAACACGCCACGAAGATGTTTCTCATATTACGCGAAATGAATTTTTCTCTGAACAAGACTTCACTTTGTAATCAAGCTGATTTCAATAAGCTGACGTCAAGCTGATTTCAATAAATAACTAAGGATATAACTATGTTGGGCTTAATGCGAGACAGAATAGGGTTCAAGTTCGGAGTTTAAATTCCAAATAGTTGTCCTTGCAGTGAAGAAGCACTTACCTCAATATCTCCTTCTGTGCTATTTCACTGAACGATTGCGAAGAATGCTTACGTAGCAAACGTCCTGATAAAAAAAGCTCCTGATGTGGGGCTTCCCAATTTTGCACACGCACTGCGACTCCGAAGCCCTGGGCGTTCCAATGCAAGCGCCTGAGCATGATAGCGTGACTTCACGTGAAGGTTTTCCGACTGTGTACGCGGACACTTTGTGAGAAGCCACAACCGTGTTGGAGAACCAGATATGGAGGTAACTGCCCGGACCTCCAGCAGACGAACCGACGTAGTCAGTGAACCACAACGACCAGGATTTACTCACTGAAATGTCACAAACGATGACAGATGGGTTAGCATTTTTTGCCAAGAAGCAACGTTAACACTCTAAGCAAAAACACACAAATGCAAATTCCGAATTCATTAAATGGGTGCAGATAGCTTGTTACTAAAATAAAAAAGATAATTTGTTCCTCCCTACACCTGCAGTCTTGTTACTTGATTAGAATCATGAGCTTTTCGCCTACCATTAAGATTTAGATCTGCAGATGTGACAAGATCGTTTTAAGAAACTAATGCTTGTTAGTCTTGATCATTCAGATTTCGACCTGCAGATGTGACGAGATCCTATGTTTTAAGAAACTAAATGCTTGTTAGTCTTGATTGAACAAGTGAGAAAGCAACAAAGTCGGTTTCCTTTAACCACTGTTCCATGCAAATAACCATAAATTCGACCCCCAAAGCAGCATTTGGCAAGAGGAAATAACTAGGGGGGGGCCGAAGGGTAATACACGCACTCCTCCAATGACAACAAGTGAGAAAGTTACAAAGTTTTCCTTTAACCACTGTTCCATGCAAATAACCATAAATTCGACCCCCAAAGCAGCATTTGGCAAGAGGAAATAACTAGGGGGGGGCCGAAGGGTAATACACGCACTCCTCCAATGTAATTTGGAATAGTTTGGGTAATGAATTTTTTTGAAGCTCATGTAAAAAAATTGTTTAGATGGGTGCGGTTAGCCTGTTCCTAAAATAAAAAAACGAGAATTTGTTCCTTATTATATGGGCAGTCTTGTAATCTGATTAGACAGATTTTTTTGCCTACCATTCTTAACATATAAACTAGCAGATGTAACGAGTTTCTAGGTTATAGAAACTAAACCCTTTTGAGTGTCGATTGAACCAGTGAGAAGGCAGTAAAGCTTTCTTCCTTTAACCAGTGCTTCCGGTAAATGACCATGAATGACACCCAAAGTAACATTTGGAAAGAGGAAATAACTAGGTGGCATCGAGGGGTAAAGCACACACTCCTGCAATGTAATTTTACGATACACTGTGCTAACGTTGTTTTGAAATCCTTTGATGGGTGTGGCCAGCCTGTTGCTAAAATAAGAGAAAATAGAATTTGTCCCTTTATACATCGGCAGTCTTGTTATCTGATTAGAATCCAGAGCATATGTCATATCATTTTTAAAATTTCGACCTGTAGATATTCTAAGTTTCAAAATTATAGAAAACAAATGCTTGTGCATCTCAATCAAACCATTGGGAAGTCAGTGAAGCTTTTTCCTTTAACCAGTGCTACCGTAAGTGACCATAAATTCGAAACCAAAAGCAGCATTTGCTAAAATAAATAGCTAGCTGGCGCCGAGGAGTAATGCAAAAACTCCTGCAATGAAATTTTAGAAAGGGCACATTCTTTTGAAACTCAATCAAGAGAACCAGAATACGCAGCGTGCTTGTCTTGGTGAGCATTTGGTAAAACAAAAGTGCCTCATTAGAGCCCCTGGCAAGTGATAAGTTCACAGGCGCTTACTTTGGATTTTTCCGAAAGCAATCTAGATAGCCTCTCAAAATGCAAAATATGTATAAGTTCTCTGCCGATTCTCCTTACTGTACGTCCAAAGTATACTGGCGCCACGTATTCCGCTTTTTTTAAAGCTTAAATCAGTGCCTACTTCCTGTGTTTATTGTAACTACGTGTGAGGAGGTATCCAATGTTACCTACTTTTCAGATGTTTCTTAATTCATACGTTTTATTATTTTGACTTCTCTTTGCGGAACATAAAGATATGGCAGCAAACGTGGGTGCAGCAGCGGGAGCCGCTCTTGCAAGCACACTATTCAGTGTCATATTGGACGCCATAAAAAAGAAGAAAGCCGAGAAGCAGGCCGCACAGCAACGTAAGTATTGTTTTGATGAAAAAGTTTTGTTGACTTGGACCATTGAACATGATGGCATCGCAGGGCCGTAGCCAGAATTTTTTTTTCCAAGGGGGGGGGGGGGGGGCACTTGCTGAAGACCAACCTATTCGCGGTAGGCACTTGGTTTCAGCCAGCATTTCTGTTAAAAATTGGCTAACATAATTTATTGCGGTTTATATAATAATATTTCAATATGGTATATATTTTGTACAAACGATTGGTCCAAGCATATTTTATCAAAGTACAAGCAACTAAAAAGTCAGAAGAGCTAAAAAAATAGCTGGAGAATACAAACACTGGTTTCATTGCGGCATACACACGAAGAGTTTACCCCAGTGCGTAGCGTGGGACTGTTACACACGAGTTCCCGCGAAATACTACGGCAAAATACTAGACGATCTAATTCTCTCCAGTTCTGAGCATTTTGGTTCTGATTTATTGTCTCGACACCGCCTGAACTTGGTGTATTGTGCTGCGATGCTAAATATTGCATAGAGCCGTTTTGCGGTGACATGCTAGCACCTATTTTAACAACCTTAGGTGTTCTTTAACCAAAATTACATACAAGGACGTTCTAGTTTCTATCTCATTAAACACTGCTTTATTTGTTGCAAGTGCACTTTAGAGAGACCTTAATTTGATTCTAGTACGCTTGCCTGAAAAAAGCTTTGAATTAAATAAGAGAACTCTCCAACTATAACGCTTACCTTGAAGATACTGCTGCAAAGACAATAGCTTTGAAGGTGTCTTAACTTTCTGGTTTGTTCAGAAGTCTCCCATCACGAAGCATTGATGGCCACCCGTGTCAGCGCAGTCATAGGCGAACAGCGCTAAATATTTTCAGCACGCCTTTGTCAAGTACTCTGAATTGCCAGTACACAAGTAAATATGGCAATGAAAGGGGGTTTGAACCCCATGAAACCACATTTCGGAGGTTCAGCGCAGTTGTGACTGGGTAGTCAGAATTATAACACGTCTATCGGCGTCCCAGCAATTTCCACGGAGCTCGCCAGTCTTTGAGATCAGAAATCTTAAGTGAAGGACAACAATTTTTTAACTACAAGGTGTATGAGACAGAACACAAGAAAGTTACACTATCCACCTCAGCCCCCACCGCCGTGTCCCTCACAATCAACGCACTTCTGCTGACTCCTGAAGTAATGGAAGGCCTTGGAGACGGTGCCCCAATGAAATTGGTTTCAGTGCCCTAGTTTTTCGGAGAAAGTCGCTGACAATAATTCTTCCGCAAAGTGCAGTAGTTTCAGCACTATACAGAAAGTAACATGCAAAACTGGCTTGCTTAAAGTTTGCACTATTTGTTTTCACGGCGCACTCTCCATTTGAGAGCGCACCCTGTGAACCAGATGTCTTTCCTAAAATTCTTCAACTTAGGGCGTCGCAGAGACTGGCCCACTTGAAGTACAACTATGGGTGAGGGTGACAGTGCTGCGAGAACAACAGGGCATCCTGTCAGGAGTCGGGATCCCGCCGACGTACTACGCCTGCTTTCTATTTGTCTTTCTTTTATGACCCTGAAGACAGTACTACGGCAAAACGCGGTTGCCTTTTTTTTGTTTATGCGAGACGTGGAGGCGGACCAGTTGGTTTTCAACAGGCGGAAAAACATCGAAGGGTGCGGAGAAATAGAAAGGCCGGCCAAACAGGGGGACATGCCAATTATTCGTCTATTTCTTCCGCCGCGTTTTTTTTTTTCGGGTTTCTGAGGACACAACAGCTGGTATCCCGCCGGCCCAACGCCTCTTTATAGTTTCTAGAAAGATATAGCCTGAGGAAGAGCGTGTAACCGCAGTTGGGCCACTTCGCCATTTTGTGCAGGAGCTTGCACCTATACATGCAGTGTTGTTCACCCCGAGTGCCAAGGGTGAACCATCGCCTCTCTAGATGCGTAAACTGAAACATGCGGCCCTTCCATACGCGGCGTCGATGAGAAGATTAAAGAAAATATGGGGCGCATTCTGAGCCACTGTCGGCGACACAGCGCACTGCACCCTTCTCTAAGAACGGCTTGGCCCCCAAGCTACTTCCACTGCTTTGGTTCCTAACCAGAGAGGGGAAGCTAAGCAGACAGGTACAGTTTTACAGAATGGAACACTAGCTGTCCTTTACGGGCGCTGCCAGGAAAATATTTGGAGAGGGGTCAAGCTGGAACCTCCCACGCACCAAACTTTCTTAGGGGGGGGGGGGGGCTAGGGCCTCCCACTTTGGCCACGGGCATGCGGCATCGTATAATACGCCACCTACATTTGGAATTTTTATTATCTGTATATTTGTCACCTTACATAAGTCACCTGATTTTCGCATCTCTTAGAAAGCACGCGGATTTCCAACAGGAACAATCCGCAGCATGCCAAATGGAGTCTCTGAGCAGCAATTTATATTATATGCCGATAAGGGTTCTTGCTGACTTTTAAGTGCGAATGCACTTCTTAAGCGACCCTGAACCTGCGTCCACCGGCGATGTCCGCGCACGTGGAGATGGGCGCGCGCAGCCTGGCCGCTGACATGGCACATACCCACGTGGGGGACTGGCCAGGAATCTCCTCGTCTTCCCTGGCAACGGGGGGAGATGGGCGCGCGCTGCCTGGCCGCTGACATGGCAAATACCCACGTGGGGGATTGGCCAAGAATCGGGCGTGAGAAGGGCTAATGCACCTGCTTAAAGGAGTACTGACACGGAATTTCAAAGCTGAGATCCGCTCTAGCAATCAAGTACAACGACAACACAAATAGGTGTCTGCGAATAAATGCATCTTTCTTTCTTTGTAGTTGTGTGTGTGTGTGTGTGTGATCTCTTTTTCGCGAACATTACCGAACCGCGCAAATTCAACTCGTGCATTCGCACTTTCACATTCTTCCCCTCGGGGAAATGCGGGGAATTTCTTTTTACGTCTTCTTCCTTGTGAAGGTGACACTATCGTTCACAACAGCGGTGTGGTGCCGTTACTTTCAAAAGCTTGCCCTCATCGCCAGAGATGTGATTGGCTTCCCTCTGCTAAAAATGCGAAATACGTGTCAAATCCGCCCTTTCTTGCGAAAACCCAAAGCATCGCAGAAAACGCATTGTCGCGTTTTAAACTGAGAACAGTTTTGACTCTTCGATTATCGAACACATTGTATAAAAAGTTATCTTCTTTCATACTAATTTTTGCGAAGTTTCGTATTCAGAAGCAGTCAAATTGTAATGCTCGCATGCGATGAGCCGTTATCACGTGTGCATACAAAGTTTTGTCTCAAATGGAAACTCTAAATGGTCTTATTTGCCGCAGTGTCACCACGGCATTTTTTTTCAGAAAAACTAAAATTTTCAGTCCTTGTGAACAGTGAGGTAAATTTTCTATACCGTCAAATGAGGAACGCCGTATTCGTTCGAACTTGTGAATCGACTAAATGCTCTGGTGTGGAACGCTAAATGCTACTTCAGATTTTGCGAGATGTTTCGGTGGAAATATGTGTTACCAAATCCCCGAGAAGCGAAAGAAGGGGGCACGGAGATTTTGTTTCAAACCCCACTGGGGCTCCACAACTGTTTTGAACAAATTGAGACAAATGAAAGTTTTGCCGCGCAGGTTAGCAACGACAGATGGTGGATACAATCTTACAGCGTAGCACTTATGTTCCCCTCAAAAAACTAAATAGACCATGAAGCCTAGTCATCACTTAGAATAAGTTTAGAGATGGGATAAGATTTCGTGAAGTAACCTGCGATCTGTCTTTCCGCACGCATACAAAGCTTGGTGACGCCGACACTACTTGTTATTCACATCATCTTATTGAGAAATTTTTAGTGCGAATAATGTATCTTTTGCATCACACCCACGTCAGGTTTCGCGATAACAAACTGTCGCTAGTTAACGATTCCTACAAGCCGTCTTTTTCGTGAATTTTTTGTTGTATTTTTCTGCAGCACAACTCTTTTCTACATGTCAATACGTTCAAAGTGGTGTTTCTGCAGAAGCGTTGTTGCGGATAGATTAGGTAGGTTCAAAAGTTGCTTTTGTCAGAAAGTGCAGCCTGTAAACGATCCACCAAAGACACAATGTTCAATAGAAGATCAAACAAAACGCGGCTCTATTCGGCGTGCAGGCGCCTGAAACTAAACTACTGTACATTGAATACGGGAGGAATTTCAACACAAGTCATAATCGCTTCGCTAACGCACTTTGTCTATTGATGACATATTTACGATCCCTGAGGTAAAAACACCGCTTAGTATGGGTCGCAGAGCAGAAAAGATTTCATTCTCAAAGGTATACCTCGCACGCCCACGCGCACGTACGCAAGCACGCAAGAACACCCATGCAAACACACCCATACACGCTTGTAAGTGCGCGCACACAAGGAAATATGAAATTGGGATAACGGCGAAGAAAAAAACAAAGCTCTAACTATAGCTGAAGGCCTCCAAGGCCGGTGCCAATGGTGCGGATATCTGCGAAACAACCACCACATCTATTCATCATTGATATCATCATCATAGTTACAACATTGTAAAAAATATTCATTTTAATCACTGATATTGCAATAAAAATCTTACCATAAGCATAGTTAGGACAACTGCGGGATGAAGGCTTTGCTCTAAAACTTCCCGCTGCTGCTATACTGCGCTGTCCAAACGCAATCTTTTGCACTAAATCTTTTATCCCGTGCCTCCATCGAGTTAGCGGCAATCCCCTTGTTCAAGTCTTATTTATCGTTTTCATTTCCATTACTCAGGTGTCCCATTCACTTCCAGTTCGCAGCGTAACAAGCAATCCTCAGCTCGAGTTATTTCTCTTATTTTAGCTTGGGTATGCTCCGCATAAGCATGGTCTGTAATCCAAGACGCTCGCGGCCTATGGCCCAGAATTACTGTCATTCTAGCTTATATGGCTGCCTCGGCCGACCTTGCATTCCTTTCTAGGTGCTTACTAAATCCGCCATCTTCTCCCGCATAAGTCACCACAGGAAGTACACACGCGTATTTTTTTTGCGAAATGTTCTCACGAACAGCATTTCCATGGCGGAGTTAATTTACGTGGTGGGCGTTCAAAATAACATCTAGCCGAGTGTTGTGATATTCTGCAACATCTTATAATAATGCTAGGTCAGCTTACAAGTACGCTGTGTTTACGCATATTGCACTATTTAGGACCTATACATATATTCGTTTGAACTTACAATTAAGCCCTCTGTGACAGCCTCTGAAAGATCCCTTCAAGGTTTCCTCCCCAGTTCTTTAGCAATACAATCTCGTCGGGATTCCTTACTTTGATACAATGATTCATATTTTTTCGAATGCCAACTGCTCCAATCAGGCTTCCTAATACACCCTCTAGTTATACTATGCGCAATTTGCGGTTTCGAGGTCTCCTTGTAGGAAAACGTTCACAATAGAAAACATTATGAGAAAACAATCGTTCTCATAAAATCCTTGTGCTTGATTTCCAAGAGCGGTATGTGAGCGTTTTCTCATCTTTATTCTCTTAAAGCGGTCTCTACTCATTCAAAGGCTTTTTTCAATCTGTGATCCTCAATAATATTTTAATGTACTCTACATTTTTTTCAAACGCCAGGTGGGCGGTATACATTTGGTCAAGGGAGAAGTAGGCTTTCAGAAATCCAGCATGTTTCGTGTGCTTTTATAACTTGATTGTGTTACTGACTTAATGAAATGGTATATTAAAAAAAACACAGGAAGGTAGGCGAACGGTCTAGCCATCTTTATTTTACGACTATGCCTTGTCCACCTTGGCATTATAAATACCATCTCGGAGCTGGCAGACATTCATCACCCGCCCTAGCGTGCCCAATTTGCAACACCAAGGCAGAGTGGCGTATACACTTAGCGCTCTTTGAAATCAAGTTATAAGAATGTAAAAGTTACTGGTTTCAGGTGGTACTTTGTTCTCAGCGGAGAATATTTTTTCAATGCAATGCAATGTGTAATCGAACTTATGATATAAACAATTTAGCTATTGGAGGCTATGGAGCACTTGAATCCAAACCACCGACTTTGAGTACTCAATAAAACGCCACTTGTTTATCTCGATCCTAACCGCCTTCAATAACCGGGTTACCGCACAATACGCGCAGTGTTCGCTATTCACAATTATGTCAAAACAGGTGGAAGCTGTTAAAAAATTTCACTTTAAAACTAGGGACGTTCTTTCTGTCGACGCACCTCAACATTTCTGTGACCTATAAGCTCTCTCTGCAGTTGATTGAAAGGGTTGCCTAAAGAATGCTGCCACCGTCAGCATTCGGCCCACAAGTGCCTATGGATTAAACCGTTCACAGTTTTACAATGTCCTGTTCTTGTGCTGGACGCTAGGAGCAGTGCTGCTGTCCATAATTCGACCGCTCTGTTCACACCCTCCGGAGTCATTTTTACTAAAGTGTGCTTTACCACCCTTTGCCCTGTCGGCCCCACGTGCTGGAGTGAGCAGAATGTTCTTCGCGATTTTTTCCGTGGTACCCTTCCCTCTTTTGCGAATCAAGATGTTGTCGGGCCTGAAATCTGGAGAGTTTGATGTGTTTCATGGCATTTCTTATGAAAGGTCTCAAATTAGTATTTATTACTGGATCCATGATGACTGTACCCGCATAGGCCGCCAAGCATCCTCATGAATTCTTTGCATATATCGACGATGCTTTAAATCGCACCCAATATTTCTAACGTGTTTAGGGGTTTCAAGAGTTTTTTTTTCAGCTCGCCAGATCATTATACATGAAATTCACTTGTTCATGCATCGATAGGTGCCCCCCTCTCCCTATGCATATATTTTAATAGAGGTATATTGATCTATCAATGTTTGTATACTAATATATACCGGGTGTTGAAAATTAAGCTTTATGGTTTCTTAAAAATTATGCACTTTGAGGCGCATGAAGCCTGTGCAGATAAGTTTTGTAGCAAGGGAACCCAAAGTGAAGTAATAACTATCGCTATCAGCAGCCCAATGAACTAAAATTGAATAGTTAACTTTTTGCTGGCTGTAGTATGGGGGTATCTTTGGATTGATAAGTTAACAACAGTCGTGTTTCTACTCAGGATCAGTTGGAATTCTTCTTCTATTGTGTCTGCGCTCCCAGATATCCGACTTCATATTTAATTCTCGTTCACATAATTACGCAAGCAACAGAGGTAGGATCGGCCAAACCTCCTCCCTCATGTGAAGCGGCAGTTGCGTGCGGAGTTCGAGAACGGAGCGGACGCACTGGCAAAGATGATAACTGTCCCTCTTGCCCTCTCTGCTTGAAACATAAAGATATGAAAATTCAGAGTTAACCCTATAGTTTACTTAAAGCCAGAAACATTTTGTCTGACCTTCAGCGAAATACAATACACTCCCGTTAAGATGAACTCGTATGGAAGATGATACTTTGTTCGCCTTATCAGAGTTTGCCTTTTCCGCAATCCTCACAGAATAAAAGAATCCGCCGCACGCCTAAGTGCATGCCGATATCTCGCTTCAAGATGGTGTACGAAGTAGACCCAAAATAAAAAAAAAATCTAAAGAAATCATTTACTTGAGTGCGCAACATGACAGAAGACTCTCTTGAAGTTTTCTTGCCTGGTTTTATTCAGTCCAAGCGGTGGCCGAAAGCGTGCACCCGCTACTTCGAGAGGCAACGCCGCAGAAACAGAGAGGGGCTCCTTGCTATCTCTGTGCTGACGCAGTGTACTAGCGACGCGAACTGACGCGAGCTCACAAGCTCCCGCTGAGAGACGGCTTTGGTCAGGACTGTTGCTGCGTTCGCGAAGGGGAAGTTCCTAACGCCGTTGTTTTTACTTCTTTATCCCCGTAGTTTTCCGCTTCTCTCGCCCAAAGCATAATGGCAAAGGATCTCCCCCTCGGTCTTTTTTTGCTTGGTTTACCACTTGCTTCGCGGTATGAAGTGTGTGAAAAGTGGTAGCTTTATCCGCGTGCCTTTTTTCTTGCTCTCTCCATTCCTCTGTGGCGCGAATTCGCTTCGCTCTGCAGATTTATGGTATTTTTCCTTCTTTTCCGATCCCGTGAATGGCCCATCGCACCCCGGCAAAACTGCCATGTTTGCCACCCCGAATTACCAGCAGTGGTGGACACCCCGAAAGTTGTCAATCTTAACCGTACAGTGCATGCAAGTTTGCTCGTCTTCAGCGGATTTTTTTTGTATTCGGTCTATGGAAAGCAAAACAAACGTTTCCACGTTGCTCGACATAAGCGACAATTTGTCTTAACTAAGTTCATCCTAACGGGAGTTCAGTGTATAGCGTTTCGCTGTACAGAATGGCAAATCAGGGCTCGGTAAAATAAGACATAGATAAGGGTAGGCAGTCGAGAGGGCCAAAGAAACCAAAAGGGAATGTAAGGTAAGTCATTTATTATCCTCGAAAAAGATGTATTTGTAAAAAAAAGAAAGGAATAAAGTGTAGAAAAACACGCCTGCCGTGTGGGATACGAACCCATGACCTCCAAAATACGCGTCTGGAGACATCGCCACTATTCTACCGGCGGGGCTGTGCTCTCCTCCACATTGTAAGCTATTTATGTAACGTAGCCCTTTCTTGCGCTGGGGGTGGTAGGCAACGCCACTCCGACTACTCGGGGTGAAGGAGATCTCCTTTTTCACTGCCAGGGATTTAAAAAGAAGGTCCCCTTCACACCGAGTGGTTGGGGTGGCGCTGGCCAACACCCAAAAGTACAGGAAATAGCTACCTTGAGATAAATACCCAAGAAAGTGGAGGGCAGAACACAGCCGGTAGTTTAGTGGTAATTGCACCGGACACGAATTCTGGAAGTCTGCGGTTCGGATCCAACCCGGCGGTGATTTCTCTGCAGTTTCTTTCTCTCAAGAAATATATTCGTTTATAGAAGAATAAAATCACCTACCGCATTTTCCGCTTTGATTTCATTGGCTTTCTTGGCTACCTACCATTATTTCTGTCTTCATTCAACGAGCCCCTATTTTCCATTCTGATATATATATATATATATATATATATATATATATATATATATATATATATATATAAAATGTTACGGGGAAGGTAGTGTATTAACGAAAGGTATTTACAAGGGGAAGCAAGAGCAGAGTGTCCAGATTCACGCACGAACCAAGTCGAGGGCGATCGTCGTCGGCTTCCTCTTCTAGCTGCTGACCTCTCATCAGACCCTCTCTCAAGCACAGACACTCACGCATACCCGTCGGCTCAGTACATAGCCGAGCATCCCCGTCACAATATATATATATTTTTTTTTTGTTCAAACAAACATCAAACCTCACGCAGCGGGAGAAAATAAAGTAAGTAGATACAGAGACACCGGAGACAAACATTAAAAACTAAAAGTTTACTGTCGTTTCAGGAAGAGCTAGGACTTCAAGAAAGGAAGTATCTTCCTGAAACGTTGGTAACCTGTACTTTTAATGTGTTTCTTCTGTCTCTGTATATACTTACCTTGAATATATATATATATATATATATATATATATATATATATATATATATATATATATATATATATATAGGTTTTTGGAAAATGAGGGGCTCGTTAGGAAATACAGAAAGAAATGCCGGCAGTCTACAACGCCAAAGAAGGCATAGGGGAGTGGTTAGACGATTTTATATATATATATATATATATATATATATATATATATATATATATATATAGACAAAGATCTGGGCTGGACGCACGCATGGGGTTTGGTCCAGGACCCATTCTTCGTTAGAGATACTCTTTAGTCTGAAGAAACCCGCATCCCGGTTGATAAATTAAACTTTCGTCCTCACATGCGTCCCCAACGACTTCATTTATTCTCGAAACCAAATACAGGAATGTATTCATGGCGTTCATGAGTTTTGGCTTTGGTGTTAATAATGACCAAAGAAAAACAGGAGAACCAAAAAAACAAACAGTGTGCTCCACTAAGCAGAGGATATACATCTGGGTTTCCACGTGCATCATACAAAAAATGCTTACCTTACATGAGCCATACGATTGGGAAAAACATGATCACAGGCCCACCCATATTCCACACTGTCAAAGAAAATGCTTCTGGAATGCCTATTGGCATGTGAAGGCGGCGAGACTCCCCCGAGTTTATCCCGTATTTGCGTTCTTGAAATAAACTTAGGAGATGGTATGAAAAAATTCCCCCGCATTTCCCCGAGGGGGAGAATGTGAAAGTGCGAATGCACGGTTGTCGGCCCGCTTGCGGCGCTTGCGCTCGGCCCCCGCAGCCCACCGCCTCGCCGCCTTCTCTTCCATCTCTTCCATCGGGTTTGTAGTATCACGTGTACACCACGCAGTTATCAAGCCGCTATAACGCCGCTGAGTCGCCAACGCACGCCGCTGACGACGTAGTTTGAATGCGTTAAAGATATAAGGCGCGTCACTACCACTGATATCAGCGTCGCGTCCGTGGCTTGGTTGGTAGAGCGTCGCGCTGCGGCTGCAAAGTCCTCGGATCGAAACCTGGCGCCGGATGCTGTTTCTTTTTTAAATATAGAGGAGCACTGCGGACGCCGCCGCCGCCGCCGCCGCCGGCGGTGGATGGTTTGGGGTCGCTTATAAAGTGCATTCGCACTTAAAATTTGTGCTCCTCGGGGAGTGCGTGTCGCTTGGTTTTGAGGTTGTGTAAAAGTGCATTTCAAAATTTCTTTAATTTCTGTATTATACCTAACACAAGGTGCTTAATTACAAGCACCTGCTTGGGGTACCGGTCTGTTACATTGCATAAAATAACTGAGGTATTTTTGGGTTACAGCTGCATTACGACGACGATGAACAGGGGTAGCATGCCTTAAAATATGTCTCCCACATCAACCATGCATGACTACAGTTACAGTACTTTTACCGCTGTCAGTAATGAGTTAACTAGTGAAGAGAACCAGTTTCGGCTTACCTTGCCATTCACCTTGCAACTCATCCTAATAAAATGTTTTTCATTTGCCCATTGGCCGCTTGATGCCTTCTGACTTTTAGTTTGTTCTTTTTGCTCGCAGAAGCTGTGTCCCGCCGAGAAAAACGATCTCTTGTAGACGAATTGGGAATGATGAAATCCAAGGGAGCAAGCAAAGGATCGAATAATGTACAAGGTAAGAATGACTGTTTGTTTTTTTTCATCAATGAAACCGTCAGGCAAAAAGTCCCTTGAAAGTGAGCATTAGTCGCACTCACAAGAGGCAGGCTCTTCCCAAACAAATCTTTGAAGGATCAGGAAGTTTCAAAAAAATAACCCAGCAAACACTAGTGGTGCAGGGTTACGGCAACAGCAGTTCTGGCAGCCCGCGCTCCCTTCGTCAGAGACCCGGCTGTTCCATCTCACATGAACATCCGAACTTGCTGGTGAACGTTTTCCATGACTGGCAGGCCCGGATCGTTTTCTCCGCCAGCTTACACTTCGCTCCCAAAGTGGACCGCGTTAGCGCGTGCTAAAACAGGCGGACCTGGCTTCGCGACCTCACTTTCTGTAGCGCTAACTTCGCGTCTGTGCTACCCACTTCGGGTGCAAGCACAGGTGAACTGGTGAGGAGAACAGCATGCGAGAGATCATGCCACGAACGCTGCGCGAAATGTTCTCGACGGTGGAGGTGGGTCATGGCGGGCGCTCCTCACGAGGCGCACGCTCACGTGCGCTCACTATTTTTACTTCGATATTTCTTGCGAGCTCCTCACGTGGCGGAAGACCACGTGCGAGCGTGGATGACGCCGGGCGCTTCTGCCGAGGCGCACGCTAATATGCTTTGTATTGTTTCGGTATTATTTTTGCGAAAACTTTTTTTTGTACGCCACCGGACCCAGTTGAAGTTTAAACAGCTCTGTGGTCAAAAAAACGAGATTTTTGCAAGAAATTCGGAACACTTACCCTCCAGTAAAATAAAGAAAATCTTGCACCCCTCTTCCAACGACGACCGTGTTTGAACGAGAATCTTTCCCGGAGGGGTTCCGTGGTTCTCGTCCGAGCTGGACTTTGATTCGCGAGCTTTGAATTTGACTCGCACGCCGTTTGGAATTTTTATTGTAGCGGCATTGGCTTTGACCATTCCCGTTTGATTTCGCAAGAGTAAAGCTTTGCGTTCAACCATCGTCGTCGCTACACCGCGGGGCGCATAATTTGTTTTTATAATATAGCACGCCCATGCACTCCTCTCCAAATTAAAAACTGCTTCAGCCGTGCCGGAATGCCGCAATAGGATACACGTCGGCTTCTTAGAGTGAGGGCCCCTGATTTGATTCCAGCCACGGGATGCGTATTTTCCCCGAGGAGATTCCACGATCATCATCATCACACTGACAGAAATTAGCTTTCCTTCAGTGCACTTTAGTGTGCACACTAGGGGTTGGCGTCGATTAAAAATTTTATCCCGATTAGTCACCAATAGGTTTCGTTGGTTTGGAAAGGAAAGAAAAGAAAGATAGAAATTATAACATTACTTATTATAAAAATAATAATATACGTAAGTTGCTCTCGACGTCATACGGTAGGAGCGGTACCGGCGCCAGCAGCAGCCGCCATTTGTACTGTCGTCCTCGCGGAACAGTCTCGCCGGCCATCCCCACCGGTTCGCGCCCGGAGCGTCTCCACATATGAAGCATAAGATTCGAAGCAATAGCCTTTTACGCAGTTTTGGAACCTGTAAATCAGGTCCTTCTTCCACGGCCTCAGTTAAACAGAAAGCGTCAATACTTAAAGGGAAAATGTCACTATGCGGTGGCATCGAGCCTGACGACGACGGCACCGGAGATGCGCTGTACGACGTGAACTTGTTGCGCGGGTCGCGTTTGTCGACATCAGCGACTACCTAGTTTATTACCTTGTTATGCGAGAACACCTGACACCATAAAAACGCATGAAATCACACAATTCCACGCGTGATTGCGTGATGGGTGGATGGGTGCAAAAGTGGAGGGCTGCAAGAGCCAAGCAATAATCGTCTAGTTGATGGCTGTCAAGTCGTTGCCGGCGAGATTTCTCTGTCTGCATATAGTCTTCGTATGAGAAATGTATAACTTGTGAGTATTTTCGCCAATGCTGCCACGTGTAAGTGGTGACTATATCTAGGGCAACGCCTTGCTCCCCCTCATAGAGCGGCAGCAGATGCTTTGGCGAGCTGAATCACCTCACCCTTATTTCATAACTAGCTAAAAAGTCGCCTTATCTGATTGATGGACCCGTTTGCCGGTGATAGTCATAAAGTAACTCAAATCTGAAAGGCACACATATCTACCCTCACTGCAAACTGAACATGTGGTGGAGGAAAATTTAACACAGTAACGCCTAAAGCAAGCACAAAATATGAAGCAAATAGCGGTGCTGAGTTTAAATCAAAAGGGAACACCTGCGACTTAAGTGACGCATATTAACTCCCTGCCCAACTGTTTGATCATTGGCTGTACGCTTTTAAAATTCAAAAATAGCGAACCACTACTCCCACGGTGCACGACCTTCCGTTCTTTTTTTTCAGGTACGTTATTCCCAGGCGCTCGTTGACAAGTCGCTGGAGTGTCCTATGTCTGCACAATAAAATGTTCGCTGCTCACGTGGTAGTTATTTACAGAATGATTGAATCGCTTGCGGCGGATCCGGCGTGCCCGCTTCCAGTCTTTGTGACGTGACAGTTCTCGAATCTTTTTTCATTGGCTGCAAAGTGTCTTCTATATGCACAAGAACGAAGTTTTCTGTCAATTGCGTCTCCATCGTTTTGTTAATGGTATGGCTGGCGAAGGCGAACAAACAACTCAGTTCAGCATTTCCGATCGCGTCCTAGGCGGGCTCTGGACATTTCGTTGTAGGACACCTCGGTCTAGCACGTTTCGGTGCGGAAATATTGGTGCCCAATCACATCGGTGAACAAAAATTCGGGGCAAGGACATTGTAACCCAATGTTCTAGGAATTTTTTTCTGGGTTTGTTTTCATCAAGAACAATAATTTTTTCTCTAGGTCGTTCGTGTTAACGGCGCAGCGTAAAAAGAAAATATAAACACGGCTCCTCCTTTGGTGCGCACAATTTGTTGTGATAATACAGGGCAACACGAATTGCTTTTTACTGCATTCGGTTCAGCTTTCCTTCCTAATTGTTCATATAGACATCAGTAATCCTTGATTTACTGGCTATCAAAAATTTTGTTAAAGATTTACCAGAGCTCTTCTATTGTGCGGTCAAAATTCAGACCTCCAAGAAAGTTCAAATAACGTGACCCCAGTGAACATAAAATATTGGGTAGATACGTTTACTGCTTCAGTAAAACTATCTGAACGCAAATAATAAGATATCAGACCATGCTGGATAACTTTATGGGCCCTTGTCTAAATAGGCTTCCACCGTAATAGCGAGAGAGAGAGAAAGAGAGAGAGAGAGAGAGAGAGATAGATAGATAGATAGACAGAGAGAGAGAGAGAGAGAGAGATAGAGAGAGAGAGAGAGAGAGAGAGAGAGAGAGAGAGAGAGAGAGAGAGAGAGAGAGAAGAGAGAGAGAGAGAGAGAGAGAGAGAGAGAGAGAGAGAGAGAATATAAGCCGTCGCGTATGTGCTTTCTCCCCGGAAATGTCGTAAAGGCGTCATTTTTCGCTACCCTCTGCCGATTATGCCACGGAACATCTTCTCACATTGCCTCTCAGCTCTTCCCCTGCCCGCTCACGCCTGTCATGACGAATTGAGCAGATGTTTGTTCAATGCAATGCAATTTTCCCGCCTTCGAACTGCTCGCGAGCAATCTGTTAGAACAGCGCACATCCTTTTCTTCCCATTTTGTTTCTTGTTCTGCCCTGAGCATGCCATCGCGCCTGGAACAGTTCGAATGAAAGTTCTGTTCTTTTTGTGTTTGGTATGAACTCGAACGATCTCGAGCCCTTTTGTGCCATTTTACCCGTTCTTTCTTCACATGCAATCGTAAAAATAAACTTAAAGCATGTTCTTACCTAACAGAACGCGGGGACTACTGGTTCAGTACTAAGAGTTTCTCTCAAGTGTCTCTGAGGTATCTTGTTGCGTCAAATAATGGCGACATGCATGACTTGCGACATAAGTTTCAGTAGCCGGGAACAGTTCTTATTATATATACTTATACCTGACGAATTGTTTTCAACATGCGGCCAGAAGGCAGAATTTAGGGACAGACAGACGGACAAGGAGGCAGACCGACCAAAATGTTTGCGTTGAAGTAGCCCGTAAAGGACAATCCTTTATAAAAACTGATGTAGCTTCACAGTTAAAGGGTTCGCTACTTATGTGTTTTGTTTCTTCTCCGTCTTTTGTGTATTTTCTGTCGGTCGGTCGGTCGGTCGTTCTTATGAATAAAACCCTCGAGAGCAACAGCACGCACAAACACAGCTGCTTTCCTTTCCAGCGCTAGGTGCGCGGCGCATGTAACTTTATTCGGAAGTTATAAAACATGACGGAAAAATTTTCCAAATAAGTAAGAAAAAAGGACACGCCCCCTCGCGCAACAAACAGTGGTACCGCCGCTGATGCTTTCTTATTGTTTCTGTACAACACTCTCCTACCCCCTTTGAAAAAAAAGAAAATAAAGTAGACAGAGCACTCTGGAAAATTTCCAGAAGCGATGTCGATTTGTTTGTTTATAAAACTTCAGCCTTTGTTATCATCAGTTCCCTGTAATTTACGCACTTTTTTTGCAAAGGTTCCGGCTGAATTCAGCTAGCCCTTGCAGTGCTAAGAACATCAGTGCCAATGTGCTCTCTTTACCTTGTTTCCACATATCCGCTAATGTTAGCAGCGATATTGCCCATTAGTGTTGCAAGAGAGTACAGTAAACTTCTGCCAGCAAATCAGAGGACTGACGGTTCGGTAAGAAGCTACACTACTTAGAGTTTCCCGAACGCTGTAAGCCGCCATTGCACAACAAAGTACTCAAGTTAGATAAAAAATCAAAATAAAACAAAATATTTGCCGAATCCTGGAGATAATTTGCCACATATATATAATATATATATATATATAATATAGATATATATATATATATATATATATTTATACTATATATATTAATATATATGGCAAATATATGGCGAACCTCTCGCGCTCTGTGGATAATCTCATTTGCGACATTCCGCCCAGCTTTCCCTCCTTCATTAAGGATACCATGACTTTCTCTGAGAAATCTCAAAAATGGAAATTCCTAATAACTGCCTTCTAGTCACTCTTGATGTTGCGTCACTTGTATACTAACATCCCCCATGAAGATGGAATCGCACGTATCCCTTGCGTATGAGCAGTCATCGTGCGACAAACCTATCGATTCTTCTGCTCTCCAAACATTCCTTAGGCTTATTCTTGAACTCAACAATTTTGAGTTCGACGGAGTTCATCACGTGCAAGTCAGCGGAACGTCAATGGGAACTCGAATCGGATCTAACTACGCTTAATATCTTTATGGCTCACCTCGAATCAAACTTTCTTGACACCCAAAATTTAAAGCCAATGTACTATAAAAGGTATATTGATGACATATTCATGATCTGGCAACACGGTGAGGGCGGAGCTCCGTCACCTTCATTGAGGCATTTAACCTAGCCATCCTAGTATTTCCCTTGCTCATTCCTATTCGGAAACACAGTGTAACTGTCTGGACGTCACCGTTACTACCTTCCAAGGTCGGCTTCAAACTAAACTGTATAGGAAAACCGACAGACACGCGGCAGTATTTGCACTTCCGAAGTAGCCATGTCAGACACTGCAAGACAGCAATACCTTACAGCCAAGCCCACCGATTTAGGAGAATTTGCTCAAACCAAGCCGACTTTGACTCAAACTGTCGAGAACTCAAGACCACCCTCCTGAATAAAAAATACCTGGAAAAAGTTATCGACGACGCTATTGTGCGAGCCAACCAATTAGACCCTAACGACATCTGTAAGAAAAAAAGCCCCGAACGGGAACCCGCAAACTAACTTAGTTTTAACCCACTTCATCCTCCGCTCCAAGAGTGTCAACCGTGCTAAAAAAAACATCACAATATCCTAATGCAAAGTGACCGCTTAAAAAGCATATTCCCCGAACCACCACGCGTTGTCTACCGGCGTAATAAGAATTTAGGTGACTTTCTTACTAACTCTCGTATCAACCGACCGGCAACTACTGGCTGCATGCCCTGCAATAAACCCCGATGTAAAGTATGCCCACACATGACCACTACACAGCGCGCCACCAGCACGGCTTCAGACTACTACGTAAATATAAAAGGTAACTTTAACTGTGACTCCGCTAATGTCGTATATCTTCTAGAGTGCACTGTTTGTAGGCAACAATATATCGGCCAAACTGAAACGCCCTTCCGAATACGGTTCAATAATCACCGCTCTCATGCAAAAAGCTGCCCTTATTTGCCCCTGTGAAGACATGTGAACAGTCCCGGGCATGCATTTGAGCATCTTAAAGCAACGATTTTAGAATCCGCCTTCAAAACACACCATGACCGCGAGGTTCGGGAATCTTATCTCATTTATAAGTTTGGGTCAGCCAAACTTGGAATTAATGAAAGTTACGGAAAACTAACGTGCTTATCCCTCGATTACAATTCCCGGCTTCATAATTTTTATAACTATGTTCATTATTCCTGCCCTCGAGTTTCCCATCAGAATTCGCAGAAACTCTCCTAATACAGCAGCTTTATTAGCCTAATGTGGCTCAACAATGCCATTTGTCTTGGGGAAGGAGGCCTCGTTCCCACCACCACTTAAGAATGTTTAACTCTTTGTCATCTATTCATGTTTAACCTTTTGTTACCCTACCTATTTCCTGTTCAGTTGCTAGCTTCTGTGAAATGCTCTTTTGTGCCCCCTATCTATTCTCTTCACCCGCGGGGGGCACCCCCATCTTCGCTTCAGTCCCAATACCTTACTGTACACTCTTCCCTTTCTTTTCAAACCGCGGTTGTCCAGTTGCCCCCATTGTCTGAACTTGGAGCCCGCGCGGCATACGTTGACCCGTCATCGTGCAACCTTGAACGCTGCCTTGTTAACACGACCCCTTTTTCTCTCTCTCGCTATCCCCCCCCCCCCTTTTGTTTGTTTGTTTGTTTGTTTGTTTGTTGTTGTTGTAACATAGGCGTAGCCTGACTGTATGCACACTCTCCATTTCCGAAACATTTTCGCTCCTTCGCGCAGTTTATGCAAACCTATATAAGAAATGTGTTCGAAATGTTGCTACAGCAAATCAGGTAACTTTACTCTGATGAAGGCAAGTCCCGTTGCCGCTACGTAAGTAAACGTTGTTTGTTATTGTTCTTGCTGTGTATCCGACTCTTTACTTATACTATATTTATATATATACATATATAGAAAATAAGGTTGGCAGTCAAGAAAACCTCGGAAAGCAAAGGGGAGGTTGTGGTGGGTCATACTAAGAGATGAAGAATTTTTTTAGTCGAAAAGAAAGTGGTGAAAAAATGCCCGCCGGGTGGGATCCGAACCCACGACCTCCAGAATACCGGTCTGGTGCGATAACCACTACGATACCGGTTGGGCTGTTTCCCCAGCCCTTTCTCGGGTATTTATGTTAAAATATTTTTGTTTACTGCACTTGGAGGTGGTAGCCAGTGACACTCGGACTATTCGGGGTGAAGGAGACCTTCGTTTTAACCCCCGGGCCGTGACTAGAGTGTCTACGACATGTCGAGAGTGGTTGACCAGCGTTGAACCCTCTTAAGCTCCCTTTGGCACCAAGACTGCCAGAACAGAGGCCCTCGCTAAGTATGTAGCGAATCAGAAAAATGGGAAATGAGGGGCTCCGTGAAATAAGACAGAAAATAAGGGTTGGCAGTCAAGAAAACCTCGGAAAGCACAGGAGAGGTTGTCGTGGGTCATAGAAAGAGATGAAGAAATTTTTGAGTCGAAAAGAAAGTGGTGAAAAAAATGCCCGCCGGGTGGGATCCGAACCCACGACCTCCAGAATACCGGACCGGTATTCTGGAGGTCGTGGGTTCGGATCCCACCCGACGGGCAGTCGTGGGTTCGGATCCCACCCGGCGGGTATTTTTTCATCACTTTCTTTTCTACTAAAAAAATTCTTCATCTCTTTCTATGACCCACCACAAACCTCCCCTTTGCTTTCCGAGGGGCTCCGAGATAAAAGACAGAAAATACGGGTTGGCAGTCAAGATAACCTCGGAAAGCAAAGGAGAGGTTGTGGTGGGTCATAGAAAGAGATGAAGAATTTTTTGAGTTGAAAAGAAAGTGGTAAAAAAATGCCCGCCGGGGTGGGATCCGAACCCACGACCCTCAGAATACCGGTCTGGTGCGATCTAATACTACAACAGGCATTGCATGACGTCAGTATTAAACTTGCTGACAATTCTAAAATGAACTTTCAAAATATAGGAATATTACAAAAAGCAGTATTGTAAATGGGTATCGCTGACCTACCATCCACGAAGATCGACGTATATACTGAAGGCGATAGTTTCAAACAAGCAGGAGTACAAATCCTCTTGCCGAAGAGTACCCAATTGTACGCTCACCGATATCTCCGTGCACCGTTATTTCCCCATCAAAACGTCCTCCAGCGAAATCTCCAGCACCGAAATACCCTAGATGCGCTCGAGGCCCCTGAAGTCGGCATCGAAATCACCATTCAATCTTTGCCGCCCGCAAAAAGGGCGTACAAGCCACGACGATGGCGGAGCCGTCTTGGACCGCGGCGGCAGTGCAACCCCTTATAGTAATAGTATGTTTCTACGCCTGGTCACAAACATTCCATTTGAGGTAAGCAGGTTCTCTTCATGGCCCCGATGTGGCCTGGGCGCTTATCACCGTATTCGCTATTCGCCATATTTAGTGAATCAGCATAATATGCGCTCGCCCAAATTGCAGGGGCCACCGTTTAATCGTGGTTTACCTACGCCAGAGTTAGTCTATGGAACGCTGAGTGCCCCCTCGCCGTTTTTCGTGCAGCTTATCAGAAGTATTCCCTTCCCTGTCTGTCCTAACTATCACCTTATGGTTTTCATCGCTAGAATCTCGGACAATGCAAACTTGCATCGTTTCCTGTGGTGGCGTAAGGTGGATTACATGAACTCGAGTATGATCCTCGACATGCTAGCGCAGAATATTAACACGTACTCTTGATTCACTTTGCTAACATCTCTTCAGACAATTAACCGGTAAAAATATCACGACTAAAGCGCTAATCCATTACTGGGAAGGTTAATCTATCAATAACCTGCCCCAAGTGCCCATATACGTCATCAGTGAAACATAGAAAATACACTCCTAAATGTGGAACTTCAGGAACGACGTGTAAAGATTTCGAAACTCCGAAAACGAAACAATAATCAACTCAGACCCCGTAAGTGCCATAGAACGTAGAGGCTCTGGAAGTGGATTGCTCCTCTAAAAGACATTAACACTTTGTTAGGAGCATTACTTAAAGAATAGTTGGAGAGGACGGCCACATTACGGCTATCGGTTAGAACAAAGTGTAGCAATAAAACGAAGACCCGGTATAGAGAGATCGGTCTGGTAAGAAAAAAAACTAATATCATTCCAGGAACAAAAAAAAAGTTTCTCAAATCAAAATGGCATTAGCGGAATAGACAGGATTGATTTTAAAAATTCTGCATGCATTGTGGGCTACAGAGAATTGTTTTACAGAATGTAGCTCAGCGACCCTACCTAAATGAGCGCAGCAACTGTTTTGAGAAACATACCCTCGTGAAAAAACTGGGCAGGCACGTTGAACCACTGTTTATGCACTGGGTAAATAAATGTACCAGAAAGGGTGTTTACCAAAGTTAGAAAGACAGCAATCAGTATATTTACTTGAAGTTGAATGGTTGTTGCGCTATAATAGGCACCACTGTTCCTGAAGCTATCTTTATCGAAAGTGAAAGCCAAGTCTCAAAAATGGAACTGCTTACAATGCACCGAATGATGAAAAATGTAGAAAATGCATCGGTAGGGCATTGTAAAGGTCTTCGGAGTAGTGCAATTTCCATAAAAATGCTCCATAAAAAAACACATGCGACGAATTTCTTTACTTTGCTTGGAGTTTAGTCCAGATGGTTGCCTGGGGCATATTCAAGCTACAGAGGAACGCTTTTTTCTTCAGCCCAATTCTCTGCGCTCTACTTTGAAGTGATAGACGGGTTTTCTTCACTAATTCATTGAGAAGGAGAAACGACATCTCCTGTGGTTGCTTAGGTGATGCAAAGCATATGGTTAGTCAGTCAGGAAAAAAGGTACACGAGAGTAATTATTTGGCTCGCTTCCTCAAGGTAGGCGGCAGGTGTGGTTAGTAGGTATTTAGAAACGACAAGAGTCTGTCTTGGGTACGACAAACTTCAAAGTTTGTTGTGTGAGGCTACCTACTATGCAAATTATTCAAAAAGGATATAGTAAGCCTGATGGATTTCAGGTGACCGACTCATCTAAGTAGGTGGATAACTAGTTATGCGTCAGTTGTGGCAAAAACTTTACTCTTGAGCATTGAAATTCCCAATGACCTTAAGTGAACTAAACTGTTGATACGGCTAGTTGGTTTTTTATCCAAAAAATATCGTTTCAACGCGTACTACGTGTACACCTTCAGGAAAAATAATTTAGACAGGAGAAAGCCGCTCCTGTTAGTCTTTACTTGCCTTAAATTTGTGGTTGGCGGCTAAACCAGACTTTTCCCCTATTGACCCAGCCCTACCTGTTACCCTCTACTTGGGGTTCAGACAAGTTGAGACAAACAAGTTGAGATAAACAAGTTGAGATAGACAACGCGCAAATAATATACAAGGGAACGTATATGATAGGGGTCATTTTAGCGCAAAGTTTAGAAGATAGCCGTAAGTATGGCGCGTTGAACGTACCAGTCAAGAAGGTTACTAATGAGGAATACTCGTCCTGGAGCAATAATATATGACGAGGAAAGCAGAGAATTCCACAGAGCCACGCAATCGCGAACGCAGGGTCTGTGAGTGTTAGGATTTGGATAGGCCGCACATTCATGCCGTGTGGACTTGCAGAGAGCGCCATCAACCATCAAAACACATTTAATGCTTCAATGAAAGACACACTGGCTCATATTAAGTTACAGGTGTTTTCTGTCGTATCAGGAATATATTCTAGTAAGTCGTTAAATGATAGCGACAAATTGTTCACGACCTAACAAGACTTTAAAAAGCCCAGATACATTGAAATGTACGCTTAAATACCCGTGCATATTTTCGGCTCTTTACCGGGGTCTTGCAGAAAGTAATTGGGGTGTGCAGCAATATCTTTCTCAAAGATGAGATCTTACTCGCGTATTGCTACTGTGTTTTTCTGACATACAGGGAATGCGCCCGTTATTTATTCTTACACGTTTGAACAGATCTTTCTAACAGTTTTTACTGTGGGCGCCACGAGATTCCGAACACGGTTGGTGCTCGAGACCGTTTCTGCCACCCAAGTGCCACGTGGAATACGACGCTGCGCCTGCTTCCCGAGTGCGTGTGCCAGCCGGGGTTCCTGCGGAACTCGTGGGGTGAATGTATCAGCGCGAGGGAGTGCAACCAGTGCCGCAGTAAGCACCGCTTGAACATGGACTACCACGTGTGCGGGAGTCAGTGTCCTATCGTCTGCAACCAACCCGTCAACGAGTACTGCCCCACCACGTGCGTTAGGAAGTGTGCCTGCCGACCGGGATACATCAGGTTTGTTCTGCGGACCACACAAAAAGTGTTGAAACTTCACCATAGTTCCGATATAAAGGCTAAATTGTTTGGAAAGACAAAGTGTGTTGCCCTCTCATTAACTATTTGTTATGAAAGTAACGGTAAGGAGCACCGCTACTTTAAGGAGGTACTTGAAGCTGAATGAAAAATGAGTTTGATCTAAGCGTTTTCACCTTTCAAGGCTGGTTGTGCTGATGTTCCAGTAGACGGGATTTCTTTTCGGATTACAAGTACTGGTTACACTGTTATTTTCCTTCCGCTTTCCTTTAATTTTTTGTGACTTAAGCGGACGTCTTGATGAGGGCGCAGAAAGCAAAACTGCAAAGAAGCAAACAAGGCCAAACTCAGATTACCATTCCCATCAAGTACTGACAAACAGAACAGGGTGCAAAATTTACCTGTGGATTTAATAAATTTTATAAATAACACCACAGCATAGCTTACACTGCTAACGTCTTACTTTTGGGGGGAGTGTGTACGTGAATATATATATTAGACGTTTCTAGCACGCGGTATATTCTGTACAGCTCCGAGACGAGCTTTCAGCAAAATCTTGGCACACACTATCAACAGCCTATGTGAGTCAGAAAGCACGTTGTCCACTAGTGAATTGCTGAACGTTCAGTTAAATTAAAAGAATGGGCTGGTCTGACGTCCAACATACATGGTTTTGGCAACTTCTTTCCTTCTTGTCTTGTTATAATCAATAGGCAGCCGCGCTTAGTTGAAGCAGTACTACCATTGACATATAGTGACCACTTAATTGTGCCAGCGAACAAAGAATGGTATGGCGGTATCTGTTTTATTGCTTATGAGCGCTTTGAAGTCAGGGATATTTATAATAATGGCCCGGTTATGTGCCCCCGGAAGCGAACTTGTTGCACATTAACGTTCCTTGATCCCTGGTACAACGAAACGCACACAGCATGAGGGTTTCAAGATACGTTACAATAGTATAATCAGTTGTGGGTCCTACACTTGAAACCGCGATTTTTGAAGAATATATTCTTTTTTGGGCTACTTAAACCCGAAAAGTTTGGTCTTACTATCTGTATGCCTGTCGGTCCCTCAAATCAGCCATCGGGCTGAGAGTTAACTTGAATGAGAAGTTTGTCCAGCCATCACCTTTTCGAACCCTTAATCCGGAAACCTACGGCGTACTTGTCAATATTGCGAAGCAAAAAACCAGAACTATAAAAATACTTGAGACCACATATTACTACCTAACTGTTACCAGGCGGTGTTTTTCAATCGAAAGCACCTGTGTGCCTAATGTTTGCTATAGGAAATGAGAACTGCACGTGCGAAACAACATTTAAACCAATATATAACGGGGCTCACGCCAACGCCAAGAATTTGTGGCCGCATTCCAGGTCCAACAGTAATGTATGGCTGGAGCAGGGCAACATTACAAAATTGAATCGATTTGAGCAAACCTCCACCCTGTGTATTGTTGGAACAGCAAAACGGCAGGAAAAGAGCGGGAGAAGTGGGCCGGGCAGAAAAATGAGGCAGGTGTCTGGCAGAGCATGCAAATGACTATCTTCTGTTTACGACATTTTTCACCAAAGTGTGCAGGTGCGCGGCCATTTTCTTCTTTTCCTGTGTCTGTATTTGTCCGATTTCTGAGGCGATTTTCACTTAGCAAAAAAACGGGAAGGGTCTGTAGCAGGCTTATATGAGGCGGCATCGGGAAGGTTCACGTATGTAGTCTCTTATATACCCATGCAGAAAATTTCTAGAGCTTCCGAAATTTGTGCTCGGTCGCCACCACAGGTGCCGAAAACCACGGCATACTTAAAGAGAGGTGTTTTCATGCTGTCACAACAATCTCAATATTCTTTTTCACGTACTTCTTGGCGAGTATTGCAACTTTGCTTCTTCATGCACAGGTTGCTTAGGTGAGTTATCTTAAAGCAGGCTGGCCGGGTAGCCATGGTATTGTAATATCCTAGTAAGAATCGGTGTGGGCAGATGGTTCGAGTGAAACGGCAGGCGCACTCTGGTCCAGTTTTCTTTCTAAATAAAAGGAGCTGAAAATAAAAAACGGACATGTCCTTGCGTTCAGATTACATTCTGGAAAAACAAGTAATGATTCTTACTACTCGCGTCAGTGATCATCTATTGCTGTATATTGGCCATTTAAGCTACCACACACTTGTCTCTCAAACAGAGGCGTTGACTACAGCTAATTGTTCTAAGTTGTTTTCAGCAAGACCAAATGCATCGTTCCTAGTATAAAAATGCAGCATCTACGGTTACATTTATCCTGCAATAAAGCATATGGGCAATGAGCGCAACCAAGGCGCGCATTGTTTTTGTCGTTTTCGCGAGTCCAACATGCGACTCCATGTAAATGACTTCTATAAAGGTGAAGAATTTTATAAACCAATACCCGAGCTTCTGAAGGAGCAGGAGTGCAACAAATAGCCAGTTCTCGCAGCTGCTCCAAAGTTGTAAGCACGGATACGTTTCAGCGACCAATGCGCATAAACGAGTACTAACGCTCGCAGCGTCATACAAGCCACGTAACGTGTTAAACAAATTTACCTCGGTCTCCGTGATAACTATATCCCAATGCCATTGCTGGTTGAACACCTCATTAATATACGCATGATTAATAGCACTTCCCGCAACATGCAAAAGCTCCGCCATACCTCTGCCACCGCGCATCTTGCTGCGCAGGCGCTGAACCTTTCACATCACGTGCCCTCTTTCTTCTCCACTTTGCTATATCACTCATTCTCTCCCCTCGATGCTCACCTAAGAAAAACGCCTTACTATTTGACATCACTTTGGTACAATTTGAGCCACGAATACGTACGCCTAAACCAATCGATCAGGCGTGCGCTAATAATACAATCCAAGCTTTAAGCGTGCCTGTATTTCTCCTTTTCCACAGGAAGTACCCGAATGGACCATGCGTGAGCATCAAGCAATGCCTACCAGCCTGCCGAGGACGCAACCAAATCTTTAGCCTCTGCTCTTCCCTGTGCCCCCCTACATGCCGAAGGCCAGTTCCAAAAAGATGCCCAAAAGTCTGCGCTGGAGAAGGCTGCGTCTGCAAACCTGGCTTTGTGGTGAAAAAATGGGAACCGCTGATCTGCGTCCGTCCAGAGCGCTGCCCGGGACGCCGAAGAAAATGTAAAGGTCCCAACCAGGTGTACACCAGGTGTAGACGTCGCTGCGCACCGAGCTGCTTCACAAGACGCCACAGGTACTGCGGAAAAGGCTGTATTGGAAGAGGATGCGTTTGTAAGCGTGGTTTTGTTGTGCTGCAATGGAGGCCTTTGGTGTGCGTTCGCCGAAACCAGTGCCCTGCGCGCCGGAAGAAGTGCCCTGCGAAAAACCAGATTTACAAGTACTGCAAGTCCAAGTGCCGCCGACTTGTGCGGATAAGAAGCCTCGAAAATGCGGGTCCGCCTGTGCGGGAGAAGGCTGTGCCTGCAAGCCCGGGATTCGTAATTAAGCAACAGAATCCACTGGTGTGCGTGCGTCGGTTTAGGTGTCGTTCATAAAAAAGAGACCAAATAGAGGCAACGGACGAAGAAGTCCCCCACCCAGACGACTTATTACCATGGTCTTCTATGCCAAATTAAATCTACTTGAGAAATCCTTCACTAGCCGTTGTATCAAAATAGTAGAAGATAGAATGGGCGGCGTTGTTGCGCCGTCTGAAACTGGATTACCGATATTATAAATCCCTAAAATTGCCTAGAAACTATTGCATAAATAAAGCGTTTGACGCGTAAGCAAAACATCTTTTGAATTTATTAGGTGTTGGTCTTTTTAATGCGTAAGGTATAAAGATATATTGCTTGTCTGTGTTCGGGCCAGTGTACGCGTCTACAGGCACAAAACGAAGCCATCGCCAGTTTACGGCTACTAAATCCGTCAATCCGTCACTTGATGAAAAGAACCAAGGTTGAACCGGGCTTTTAGTACAAGCCCGGTTGAAGAGAGGAGATAATTCAGACACACAACGCTGGCTCGTTCGAACGTTACAAATAAAAGAAGCACACACTAACGTGTAAAACGTGAAGGTATCGAAGCTGTGCCCGACATCAGGACCCTGAAGAAGGTTTGATGATGATGTCCTCAAATATTTTCCCACTTACCCACAAGGGGAGATTGGCCATGGCTAAATCGGTTGTTGAAATTTGTGGGGACCTCGAAAGTGTAAATTATTTCCGGAAAAAGGCCGTAAAAAGAAATTAGTTATGAATAAAACCCGAAATATTCATTAATTAGCACCATTCAGCAATTCAAACGACTTGAAGCAGGAAGAACATTTTGAATGCAATTATATATACCCTTTTTGCAAACCCAAATTTGATGCACCAATAGATAATATAAGTGGAATCGAAAACGTCAAACCCAAACACTCAATTGGGTCCGTCAAAAGAAGTTGTCTAGGTGTAGAGAAACGGCGGCAGTCGAGAAAAAAAATGTTCTATTGTATGAGGGACCTGGCACCGCACACATAGTTCCGTAGGAAAAAGTCCTGATCCGAACAGGTAGAAATTAAGCCTTGGAATCCTGCAGCTCAGCTCGGTGAAGGTGACTTCGAATTGCCGAGAATCACAAAAATGAACATTCCACCTGAACTCTAAATGTTGATACTCTTCAAATAATAAATGTGAGTCTGAACGAGTAGCGTCTAAATGCCAATATCATCTCAATCTTGAAGATGCAAAAAGAGCCAGATTAAGTATTCCTAATTGAATGGGAGCTGAGACAGCGAGGTTTTCTAAATGGTCCGCTAGCTCGTTGCCCTTGATGTCAGTATGGCCAGGGACCAAAGACAAGTGTACCTCCTTCACGTGCCTAGGAACAAAAACTAATAGTGTGCTGTACAATAGAGAGTCAGAAGAGGACGTCAATGCCGATATAACTGCCATCGAATCAAGTAAAATGATGATTAATGATACATGCTCCGGTACTTTAAATAGAGCGAGAGGTATTGCTAAAAATTCTGCCATAAAAATGTGTGTGTAATCCGGAATTCGTAGCGAATGACTCCATCTAGAGATTGTGAAGAAATACCAATTCCAGCTTTGTCGCCATGTTCAGATGCATCAGTATTAAGTAAACGATCGCAGCCGTTTTGCTTCTTCTTCGCTCACGCAAACACCTTTACTCCACCATTGTAGCAATAAGTGTGAGCTGCCTTCATTTTTTTGGACTTGATAATCATTAGACATCACGTTGGAGTGGCGTACGCTATGACGTGTCTTTCTCGTTCCCAGCAACCCGCAATTATGGTTACGGCGAACCCTAGAGTTTTGTTGGGGGCCAATCTCGGCCAATCTTCCTACGTGGCTATGCTTGACTCGACAAACGTGCGACGAACTCCCCCCTGTACAAGAGAATACCGAGGTTCCCAAAATGCAAAGCTCGACAGTGACATCACAAAAGAAGAAGTATATCAAGCCATCATTGCCAGCAAACGAAAGAGTGCGCCAGGAGAAGATGGAATTCACAATAACATACTCAGGAACCTAAATGACTCACAACTGGAAGCATTAGCTGCATACATAAATGAAAAGCTATGGAAGCCGAACCGATTACCTATGCAATGGAAACACTCGAGAATTACGACAATACCGAAACCAGGGAAGCCACCGGATATTGAAAATCTACGACCCATATCACTAACCTCGTGCGTAGGAAAGGTGTACGAAAGAATTATCACGACAAGGCTTCAAAAGCACTTGGAGGAAAACAACATGTTTCCACACTGTATGATTGGTTTCCGCAGTGGACTATCCACTCAAGATGCCTTTCTACAGCTGAGACACGACATCCTCAATCGCAATGACGACTACGATCAAATTGTATTAGCCCTGGATCTGAAAGGGACATTTGACTACGTATTGCATGAGGCAATATTGAAGGCAGCTGAAAAGGCAGGATGCGGCAAGAAAGTTTACGATTACACCAGAAACTTCCTGTCAAACAGAACAGCCACGATTGGCATTGGAAACACTAGATCCGAACCTTTCGAAATGCCTAACAGGGGAACTCCACAAGGGGCCATCATTTCCCCAGTGTTGTTCAACCTGAAAATGATTGAAATAGCCAAGAAATTAGAAGAGAAAGAACACATTGGCAAATCAATCTACGCAGATGACATCACCATCTGGACCAAAAGTGGAACCCTCTCAGAAAAACTACTGATCCTACAAGAAACAATCAACGAGCTACAAGAGCCAATACGAAGAAATGGCCTAAAATGTGCCCCGGAAAAAACTGAACTCATTAGAATAAGACCCTCCAAAGAGGAAATTCCCTCTGGAAGCATAGTAATTGACAACCAAAACATTCTCTTCAAACCGACGATAAGAATATTAGGCATGCACATACAAAACGACAACAAGGCCACCACCACCTTGGACAAGCTAAAGAAAACACTGGCTAGAGCCATCCCAAGAATCACAAGATCAAGAAAAGGCATGAGAGAAGAAGACACTCTCAAGCTGGTGCAAGCATTAATCATGAGTAGAATTACTTACAGCTTACCGTACCACCACATCGACGCAAATCAACATGAGAGGGTCGACGCACTCATTAGAACTGCCTACAAGGCAGCTCTCGGTATTCCCATATACACCTCAAATGAGACATTCTACAAGTTGGGAGTGTGCAACAACTTTCGGGAGGTCACAGAGACTCTCCTAGAAGCCCAGAAAGAACGACTACTGAATACCAAGACTGGAAGAGAAATACTGAGAAGAGCCGGGTACTCAGTCCACTCAGAGTACATACAGAGAACGACAGAACTTTCTCCTCAACAAAGAGCAAGCCTCAAAATTGCACCAATTCCCCGAAAAATGAATCCCACATACAACAAAGGAAGAAGACTAGCACGAACAAGATACATAAGGAAGACATACTGCAAAGACCCGGACGCAGTCTACCCCGACGCGGAAACGAACAGCCGTGGCAACGCCTCAGCGGTGGTAGTCAACTGCGACGGGAAAGCTCTTGACTTCCTAATGAGCAACAAACAGAACATACAAGAAGGAAGCCGAAACCACCGCCATCCTAATGGCCATAAGGTGGGGCGAGCACAAAAAGAAAAATCTCACCATAGTTACTGACTCCACGAGAGCAATTAGAAACCTAATTTGCGGAATAATTCCTAAAACAGCAAAGATTATAATGCCTCTGATACCGAAAGGCAAACACAAAATAATATGGACCCCGGCCCATCAGGGACTGGAAGGAAATGAAAAAGCGGACTCCTTCGCGAGGCAAATCATGGACCGCGGGGAGTCTGAGCATTCATACGCCCTTCCTCCATACAGTGCGGCTACCGACCGACTCCGGTTATGCCGACAACCAGAAAAACAATGCCGACCATCCTCTCTACTAGACGCAGAGGAGGCCAGAGAAATCTTAGGAAAAATTCAGACAAATACCTACCCACATAAGTCTAGATTAGCGCTGATGTTTCCGGATAAGTATAACGAAGAATGCCAGAAATGCCATCAGAAGGCAGACCTCTTCCACACTATATGGAACTGCCCGACCATATGGCAACAGAACAAACCAATTACTCAGAAATATTTTAGGACCATGGATTCATCCGTCAAAGCAGCGCCAAGCTACGGAGTTTATTCTCTAATTTGGATAAAATTGGCCGAATTTCAAAATTGTAAATTGCGGCCCAAGCTCAAAACAAAAGTCCGCTACCGCGCCAACTACACGACAGTTTTTTTTCCTTTTCTTTCCTGCCTAGCTCTTCCTTGGGCCTTTTCTTCCCCCATCCTTAACCCACAGCAGAGAAGCATGTAGGCGTCTGTAAATGCCGGCAAACCTCCCTGTTTTTTTTAATAAAGAGCCTTCTCTCTCTCTCTCTACAAGACATCAATAGAGTCCTGGGAAGCGGCACTGTCCACCTCGGACCTCCCCAGTCAGCGAGAACTGCTGGAAAGAGCCAAGCTAGGGGCTTTGGCTCTTTGGCCCCTGGAGTCCTGGAAATAGGATCCCACCCTTGACTCCACCCCCTCCTCTTCTACCTTTGTGAATAAAGTTTACCACCACCACCACCACCACAAACTCTGGCCACTCTTCGCGAGGCACGCACACACGAGCCCCCGCAGTTTCTTGTTTTCTTTAACTACCTGACGGTAACCGCAACCTTGCCCAATCTCCCTAATTGGGTACGTTCGGCTTGACAAACATGCGCAGGGGGAACTAGGCGGTCAGTGCAAGGCCTTTTCTTGGTTTTGCTAACTGCCGGGCGTTCGCCGCGAGGCCTGCGCTCACGTGCGCGCGCTGGGCATTATATGATATTGCTAACTGCGGACACAAAAAACTCAAACATGCTAAACAGCTTCGCTGTTAACAAGAGTTCGAAAAATATTTAAATAATTAGAGGAAAATTCATTAAAGATGCATTATAGCAGCACCGTAAGAACACGCCTAGAAATAGTTACATACATACCAAAAATCTAGAAGTAACAACCACGGGACTTTGCATTACATAATAAAATCTTTAAAGGAATGCAACCCGTAACACTTCATAGAGCTGTGCGTAATGCCGCGAACTAGTTTTTTGAGGGAAGGTGAAGAGGTTTTGGAACTAAATCAAAACTTCACTAGCAGCAAGTACACCTTGAATAGTTGCCGTGTACGAAATATTTTCGCAATACATGTAATCGAAGCGGCGCAATGCCCCCCAAAAAACTTACACCATCTTCCCGTGGGGAACCCTGATGAGTATGCGAAGCATCATTGGGGTTCCGTGTGGTTCCATTGTGTTGCGGTTATGTTGAGTGATTTGGTGTTTAGTAGCGCCAGAGGGAACTCCGTCTCCGGGTCCACACCGGTGGCAAAGGCACGAAAGTACTGTTGTGTAACGGTGAGTAGGCGGTGGTTCTCGAGACGCCTAAACTTGTCCATCTTGTTCTTGTCGATGTTGTCGTATGTGTGGTAGAATCGGTAGTCTCCGTCAGCGTTGATGAGGTAAAGGTTGTTGACGTTGGGGCACCGGCTGAGAGCAACGTACACGCCCTCCTCTTCACACTTTTGCCGTCTTCTCCTTCTTCTTCTTCAGCGGTTTCCCTACGGGAAGATGACGACCGTGGTTGAACGCGAAGCTAACTCCTCATGAATTTTTCGATTGGCCAATCCCTAGGGGCATCCTGCCACAATCATCATCAAATGCGCTGCGGACGGGGCACGTACAAATGACACCCCCCCGAGCAAGAGATGCTCCGCATCTAAAAAAGTGACCCGATGCCGCACCCCCATGTCGGCGCGCGATGCCGGAAGACCGAGGACCGCAGGCGAAAACTGGCCTGAAAGCGTCATAACTTGACTTCGGGCCTCATTTGCCGGCTCTGCCATGCTATTTACGCCGTGTTTGCTGTAGAGGCTCGACACAGGAAGAATGTTACTTGTTTTTGTTGTTGGTGATAGCACTTATTTGTACAATTTTCGTGTTCGAAAAATATGCACGAACGCCAAACGGAGAATACGTTACCATGCCGTATTCCTAAGCAGGATAATACCACGTCGGGATGTTTTATAACATATGCAAGTGATAACCGAGGTGGCTGTGCTTGATGACAGAGAATATACTACACTGCGTTAGATATGTTCTAAACGCTCCAATGCGTTTTTCCTATTTTTTCTTTCTTTTTTTGATGCGGAGGTCATGAATGTTTACATTAGATGCTAGGTTTAGGAAGGATGGTGAAAGCTGCTGTACTCTGGCCCGGGATGTTTCGTTCCGTTCCAGAAACAAAGTCACATTTGTTCAGCGAATGCCTGTTTCGTTAAACGCGTCGGTTTTCTGTCCCTATGAGCTTTGAACAGTGTTCAGAAACTCATTTTTTGGCGAAAATAAAAGGGGCCAATCCTGATAGAAGTTCTCTCCCGGACAATAGGTAAACAGTATTCCTAAGAAGCAAATGAACCAAGACCACCACATTACTTATTCTGCAAGTATATGTTTCCACAATAAGGTAAAATTTGTCTGGAGCGAAAAAACACCGCTCCGAACCACCACCGTGCCATACATTGTGTTGACTGCGGGGGCCTAATGCTTTGCTGAAAATTTCGTGTGCCTGCATGTGATACCCAGGCAAGCACTTGTTGCCGCTGAAGCTCAACTGTGCTCCAGCGATAGTCGTTGATGTATATAACGATGAGGCTGTAAAAACCAGGAGCGAAAAATTAAATATACGGCATTTGTCCGACTACCGCGGTAAATTCTTAAACCTAGAAATGCTGAAACAGGCCAACGACTCACTATCACAAATTTTTGGTGATTGTTACCTTAAGTAACCTAAATACAACGTAACTGCCTTGTCCCACTGGTCTGCTAATTATAACGAGGTGGCCGTAATATTGTAGCACAATTCACAACGCACAAGCGAAATTCAAGCTCTACCAGAGTCGATAATGCTGCGGAGGCACCAGTATGCTACCATGTTTTCAGAATAAATGCAAGTGAAGCAGTAAGACGCGACTCATCGAAGGGCAGCTAGCGATCGCGGAGGCGCCTTAGCCCCGCTGCCCAAATGGCGCGCGCGTGTGTGTGTGTGTGTGTGTATAGGGATAAGTAAAGGGGGTAGGGCGGACGACAACGAACAAAGGAAATTCGGAAGCAGCGTCCGTTGTTTATGCGTGTACCTGGCAACATGTCTCGCATATACGTTTACAGCGCATGAACGCTATATCTTCGCGCAGTGCACTTACGTGCTTTTCACAGGCACGTAGTTTGTACAACGCGGCTTAGTATTGGGCATAAATGGTTTCGTATATATTAACAAGCAGTTCAGGCAGTACCTAATATCAACATACGGAATAGAAACCCCCTATGCTGGTGCCCAGTTACTGCCATTACTGCCCCTTTTCCCACTGAAAATAACTTTGGGAGCGTATTTCACGTGCTTAGCTAGTTACTTGTTCAACATTCAACGGGAGCTGTGATCATATTTAGAGAATCCTTATTATTGGTATGGGATGTTGACGTACATATTGTCATTCCGGCATTCACGATTTTTCGAATATACTCGTCAATGAAATGAAGAGTGCTCCCAGGAGGAATAATTTTCAGGACAAGATTTTAGCTATTCGCCTTAAAAATATTTTATAAAAACTTACAGTCAACCTCGACCTTTCTAAAAGTGAAAATGATGGTCATTCTGTCCCGAAGTCAGCCTAAATTGTCACGAGGCCTTTCTCTCAGTAGTGCATGACCGACGAAGTAGGGAATATTTCGGATGCTTGTTGGTAATAGGACACACAGCCCCTTAATCAACCTTGGAGAAATGCCATTGGTAGCTCAGATTACCCAAGGCTTTGTCGACGACCGGAACTCAGTCGTGGATTCGCCACCACGCTGGTCGTTCCTGCACCTTGCTGACTTTCTCCAACCTTACCTTATAGTGCTGCAAAGCAGAACACACTATGAGTCTAAATTAAAATTGTCAGGATAGCGGAGGCGTACGCGAATTTGTAAATTTCAGACGCCTTTATAAAGCTTGTAACATGCTCCTAATGATCAGGGAAAACAGGCTCTCCAGGCGTATTGTGCCCTCAACTATACCCTTAACCATAAAAATGAATGCGTCAGGCAGTGGCCTCTGTTTCAGGTACCAGTAAGACTGACAAGAAAACACGTATCCCACCCAAGCTAACAAGCCAAGTATGTGTTTTGTGGTGCAAAAAAACTGAAAGCAGCAGAGTTTCTAACAAGTGTTTTCTCCTATCTTCACTCCTGGCAGCAGCTAACTGGCTTAGGGATGCACTTCTTGCATTTAGTTTGCATTCTTCCGGTGACCTTGAGTGCGGCTTCATATGAGCCTTTTACTGCGTGGTGAAAACATAAGGACAACAAAAATCTCCCTTTAACGTCAGGTTGCGGTCATGTGGGTTTAAAATGACGGTGGCTACAAACTACGAGCATTGTGCAGAAGCTGCGTCACACCGCCATTGAAAAAAAGAGCGTCAGGGAAGATTTTAAACTTCATGGCTGCGAGGTGCGAATAGGCAAAAAAATTTTGATACGAACTGTGGGCGTTTGGAAGTTTAGTAAAACAGTCATGACGTTTCCACTTCCAATTTCAAAGTTTTACAAACCACCCCTTATTTCTCGCCATAGTTGTGGGGCTATCGATGTCTCAGTTGCGGAAATCTTTCTGCCAGCACCTACGAAAACTATAGTTTACGCTGGTTTCAGTACATATGTAGCAATATACATATATGAGGGCCCCTTATTTTCAATATATATGAAGAACAATCAAGGAATTGTTCATTATCAAAATAGATCAATGGCAACCGCAACAACTATCGTTAAAAAGCTACGGCAACAATCCTTCATTTTACATTATAACACAGGTTTTTCGTACTTTAATTGATTTGTCCCTTACGTATCAAATCACGCAGCTATGAAATCAAGGTGTTTTTTGAAGCCGCGGTTGTTTAGAAGGGATGCAACAAAACTAGGCAGGGTCATTAGCCAAGTAAATCACTCCTTGGATCATTGCAAAGGTTTTCCGATACCAAAGCGAAAATGTTAATCTTCTTAAAAATAAATACTTTCCCGTGCAAACTCCCTGCTCACAAGGCCCACGCTTTGGCTCCTTATATAAAGTACCCATGCCGAGCAGCAGTCGACGCTTAAGCGATGCAAAAGGTGAATCGTCATGGCTTCTCATGGGCAGAGTGCAGAATGCCTGGGGTATTTTTACCTTTTAGGGAGAGGGGGAAAGCAGTTGATGCCCTAAAAACGCGATGTCTTAAAATGTAACTGCTAAGCAATGCAGACTTTTGCTTGCAAAGCACTTCTGTTAATACAAAAGGAAAGATGCAGCAGCCAGTGCTGCGGATTGGTAGACTGACTGTGTATTGGTAGACAGATCTACCACCGCAAGCCACCCCCTGCCCACTGATTCCCCGCTCCTTATAAATAACGCCCGTGCCGCAAACACCAAAAGAAACCTTTACCTAGCAGAACAGTCCTGGATCATATCCACCCCTCCCTGTACCTACCCCACCCTCCCCTCACTGCAGTTAAAGGACTGTGGTAAAACACCAAATGTAGGCTCGTATAGATGACCCAGTCGCTGCAATTTTTTTCTACTGACCATTAAATAAAAACATTGAGCCGCTCGGATCTCCTGCTCCAATAAAACTCATGGCCCGAGCCACTGAAATCGTCGCGGCCCTCAGGTGGCACCCAGCGCTCGTTATTAGGTTCTCTTTGTAAAAAAAAAGTTTAATTTTTTTCACACCACGTGCGTTAAAAAGGCAGCTTCATGCTATAATGTGAAGTTTCATATTTCTACGCGCAATAAGATGAGAAGAATATGTACAATACTTGACCGCCGTGAGAAGAATATGTGCAATAGTTGACCGCCGTGTGTCAAATACACACCCGGATTTTTAAAGCGGTAAAGTGGTTTCTAGATCAGGGCGCACTATCAAGCATGTTCATAGCTATGTACTTTTCCACACCTTTGTGGTGCAATTATTATCGTTGCCGTGTGGTCCCGCATATGTTGTGCGCACGGGACGATGTGCTACTATGAGAACACCAAAATCCTTTTGAAGAGCAGTGAAGTTCCAACTTGACGGCACATTTCCGGAATTGTAGCTGTATAGCAGTTTTGGGCGTCACTGCTCTAGTGTTTCAAGATTACCACTAGAGCTTGTCGAAGCTGCACTCATCCGTCAACATTCGATAGTATGCGTCATCCAGGCCTCTCCTGTCTTGCTCGAAAAAGAAATCGCTTGTATAGAATCGTTCTGAGAATATATCAAAAACTTGTGTGAGGTTGATGCATAGGTTTTGCCTGTCTTTCGGTATTTTTGTGGATTATACCAGTCCGTATAGGTTATCTTGTTCCTGGAGTGAAAGCATTCTTTGTATAAAGCGCTCCTCAGTGTTTATTCTCTTTCTTGTGTGTTATGGTTTCTACCATGGATCCTTAGCAACGGCTTTAGGTCACCACAAATCTATAAGCACGATGCCGACTGCGGTGCCTACTACAAAAAGTGAGTCTAGGCAGGAAAGCAATACAGAAAATTTTCAATGGTACGCTGCTACCCACTTGTCTCGATTTCAAATATAAACGATCCACGCTTTCAAGTAAAATGAAAAGTTAACAAAACAAAAGTTCTTCAGATTTTTATTACAGTTTATATCTGTCTGTTTGACAGACGAAATTGAACAAACAGTTTGCAGGCAAACCATAAGTTGGCGTAGACGAATCGTGGCATGGCATGTGAATACAGAAAAGGCATTTTGCATAATGAAGAGCAATGTTGCAGACTCTCCACACAGTTTTTCTTGGGAACAACAGCCGTCCTATCTAATGGGGCTGTGGCGTTTTGTTCAACTTTTTATCCTACTCCTACATTTTCTACGAAGCCTATTCAGGTGTCAATTTGCCCAGCTTCAAGGGGAAAATATATATTCATACGCTTCCACAACACGCACAGGTGACCAAGCTGCGCCTTGATTTCGCTAGTCGACAGAGTAGAGCGCATTAAATACCTTTTCTCTCGATTATAAAAAACGCAACGCAAAATATAGTTTATCATGCAGCTTCACATAAAATTGCTTAGTAATCCTGCACCTTGCTATTCTTAGGGAGAACGGGTTGGGAAGACGTTCGTCATCAAGAACATAATAACACCCCCCTTTCCAAACTGCCCAGCGCTTAATACGAAGCCTGATCGTATTAACTGTTAACCCTAACCCTTTATCCTACATCTCAAAGCTATGGAATGAGAACGTGTCAGACATATTAAATCATGGCCGTAATGTGCTCTCCATTTACGAACGAAGTTTTCCCGACGTAGTAATAGTGGAGCTGAGCTAGCTAGACGTAGCCGGGCGCAATGGGAGGGCAAAACAAGAAATATTTTTGGTACTTTTGTTTGCTTAGAAGCAGTGAATGCCCTACATAATTCTTTATTAAAATCGTAATTGCTTAGACACATTGGAAGGATTACTTAATTATTTTGTTGAAGTTTCGGTATTTCGATATCGTTTATTTATGAGCATTTATAGCTTGTTTTATATAAGAATTTTAATTATTTCGGGCCAAAATACAACTAATCATGACAGATTCAAAAACGGTACTGCAGAAATTCCGTCATTCTTTTAACTACGCCAAAACCCCGAAGAGCAGTTGTTTTCATGAAAAGAGTTTTTCATTTTTTCTTTTGAAAAGTGATTGAATGGTCTCGAACGTAGTTCACAATGCGTTGTGGTCGGGCGGCATGAGACAAACGGCTGTCGAAGCTTCGACTTTATGTCCTTCCTTTACAGTGCAACAAACCTTCGAGCCTTTTCACGTACAAAGCAATGTGCTTAACTGCAATTCAACCTCGGTGCGCTTTTATATCGATTTTGATATAAATGTATGCAATTATGACCGTTGTTGTAAAGAGTGGGGAACAAGCACTCTGTGTACTATCTTTTTACGCAAACAACCGCATGACACTCTATAGCTTCCGCCCATCCACCCCCTGCCCCTGTTCTGCAAAGTAATGAACTTTTCGGAATCTTGCGTCGAACGCAACCTGCCGATTTGAAGTCAGTAAACACAAATTCCGGTAAGGCGCAAAAGTTTATTTGTCGCAATAAACAGTTCCTGCGGTATGTTAGGAGCAAAACTGATTGGTCAGATCTACAGATATGTAGACTGTATTTTAGGAAGTGTGCACCAATAGTTTTCTAATTGATGAGGTACTACTAGTTAAATCCTGCCGTATGTTTGCAGCTGTGCCAAATGTAATACCAAGCAACGTGGTCAGAGACGCCGAACCAAAAAATACTTGAAAGCTATTGCAAGTTTAAAATAAAAACTGCAGCCAAGAAGGCAGAAGAAACGAAAAAAAATATGTTAAATGATCCTATCAAATTGAGTTTTCTGAGAAGCTGGTTCTATACACGTTTTCTGAAAGAATACGAGAAAGCAGGGTTTTCAAGTTGGGCATTTGGAATACTCAAGCAGGTGTTTCTGTACATCATAAACGTGTCTTTTTATAGTCGACACAAATTAGGCGCTGTAAAATGCGTGGCGGGATGAAAATTAAAGGAACATAGTGAATTGGGCTGCTTGAAATATATTCTGTTCGTCAACAGCGCAAACACACACAGAAGCGGATAAACAACTTCGGCGCTTGTGCGTTTTTTTTTTTCATTTGCCCTAGTGTGCGATCGTTGTTTACAAGATGATTACCCGATGAGGTGCTTGACGCCATTTGTTGCTAATACTTATTTTGGTGAAGCATTTAGACCTTCTGTTAAGTGATGTGCCATGCCACTTCAAGATATACCTTAGGTGCACCAAGCTATTCAAACCTATTGATACGAAACAGGAAGTATTCACACGGTATATATACAGTACGCATTCCTAGGTATGTACAGGGGATGCCAGGTGGAAAAGAGCGTCCACATAGCAGGGAATAAAACGGCTCGCCGGCAATCGACGCAACGTCCGCCTCCTCTTTTATCATTCACAATGACCAGTGCGGCGACACACAGCAGAGGAAATGTCCTATTGCAGACGATGAAAAGTGTCTCGTAGCACTACCCTCCTCCCCCTTGGTTGGAGTGCTATCGTGGTGCCATCTTGGTGCAAGGTAGGGCTGCAAGTGCTGAGCACTGTGGCTTAAGGCGGACGACGTTAAAAGTGCCCATTTCTAGTGGGCGAGGGTAGATGAAGAAGCGGGAGTAATTTCGAAGTTGATGTCGGCCACCTGACGTAGTACGTTGGATGGGCGTAGTATCGGGAGAGAACGTTTTCAGAACACCCCTCGCGGCGTGCAGGACACAATAGCAGCACGAGCGAGCCAGGTGCAAAGCGCCGCGTACCGCGTCTGCGGTTCAAACAAACCTTTTGCAACGAGGAGACGAAGACAGACAACGTACACAGTCGGGGGCGCGCTACGTGGTAGGCAAAGTCAGCGCGGGCGATGGTTCCTTGTACGCATCCAGAGGGTGGCCCAGCTTTTCCGAGTGATGCGCACAGCGGCAATGTTGCCTCTCGTTCGAAGCGAAAATATAAAGAAGATTGTTCGTCGGTGTCGTGGCGGGATCAGTTATAGAATAATGTCATGAAGTTCAAAGCTGCCTCCCTCTCACGGTCGTAGTTCCAAACGTACCTTGAGAGCACTTGATTCAAAGCCAGATTATTACGCTGTGTAAGCAGCCACTTTACGGATTGTAGTCGTAGAGAGCTTATGCTTCGTCCCACAAGAGCGGAGAGTATCATCGACCATTTGCGACAGGAAGTATCGCCCGCTGTGTGTGACTAGCTGGCGAGGAGCGCCATGATGTAAGATTACGTCTTGCAGGAGGAAATCGGCGACATCTGTACGCAAGTGCTGGGAGCAGCCCGGGTGTTGCGTTTCGCTTCGCGTATTCAGTGGCCCCAGCAATCCACTTGCTTCATGGAGCAGACCGAAAAGGAGCGGAGTATATCTAAACCGACGCAGAAGAACGCTTCGACGAGTTGATCGAGCTACTCAAGAGGGCGTGGATGTAACGCCATTGGCATTTTACAAGTTGGCACGTGTCGCATGGGCGCACGTAACAGCAAATGGAGTGGTGAGGTCCCAGCCAAAAAAAACGGTCATCTTTCGCGGCCAAAGTTTCGAGAATCCCCTTGGTGGGCAGCTTTTGACAGGTGATGCATCTGTTCTAGAGCATTAAGACGAATGGGCTCATGGACCACAGGAAGCAGCCAATCCGGGCGGATGTTCTGACGATAGGTCCCGACATTCTTCATTTGAAATAACCGCACTGCATGGTCGGACGGGGAGTTGCTTAGGCTCTTACAGATACGTCGTAGGGAGGCATCTCAGCGTTGTTATTCGACAAGGTTGATAAAAGAAGAAATCGAAAATAAGGGGGCAAATATATCTCAACTTGCCGGCTCTGAATATTCGACGGGGTAACGAGAAGGACAATGTGCGTCTTGATTCAGGTGAGCGGATTTGTATACGACAGACTATGAAAAAGTCCTGCAGGCGTTGACCACAGCACCCGAGAGGCTATGTAGGATCTTCCAAGAATGCCAGCTAGAAGAGAGCCACATGGTCCTTCGTGGCAGAGAAAGGCCGTTCGTAGTATAGGTATGAACGAAATTACTTACAGCCTAAAGAAGAGCGAGACCCTTCGTTGTGTCTTAGAGTAATTCCCTTCAGCTGGGGACAGAAGAGGGCTTGCGTATGCACTTACTCAGCCGCGAATGAGCTATCGTTGAACCAGTGCAACCCCAATATCATGGCAACTAACGGGTGTTCGCACGTCTGCGGGAGCGGACACTTTAAAGTGAGCCAAAGTAGTTGAAGACGTAGGCAGATAGGGCAACGTAGTAAAGGCTTCAGCTTTTTCGCTACTCAGGAAAAACAGGGTGTCATTTTTGAGAAGCTTCGCAAGAAGGAGTGCGATATCGGCAAAGTATCTTATAAATGAACGGTAATAGCGCTCCAGGACAAATCTTTCTACGCCATTCGTTGAACAGTGCACAGAAAAATCCTCGATAGCGTTGAGCTTCTTGGTATCCGGTCGCACTCCCTTGGCGTTGACGAGGTAGCCGAAGTGAAGCCTCGCGAAACAACATTTCGCTGATTTGAGCTGCAGGAAGAGCAAGAATATCAGTCAGGTACTGGAGATGCACATCTAAAGATGGCTAAAAGACAGTGACGTCGCTCTGATGGCAGATGCAATGAACCAATTAAATCCTCGACGAAACGTGTCCATCATGCACTGAAAGGTGGCTCGATTAACGCACAACCGCAATGACATTACCTGAAACTGGTATAACTTGTCCAGTTAGACGAAGACGGCTGTTTCGTGGTCTAGATCTTCCCTGCAAATAGCCAGTAACCTGAGCGACATTGATGGCTGAGACGTACGTGCGCCATATAGAAAATCAAAAGCACTTTTGACTCTGGAACATACTTTATGGTTATTCGGCTCATTTGGAGGTAGTCCACGAAGAATCATCTGGTGCCATCATTATTTTTCTCCAACGCGACCAGAGGATCCCACGATTTCCTCGAAGGACCAATAATGTCCCTCGTAAGCATTTTCTCTACCTCTTGTTGAATGACACCTCATTGAACAATGAACATGCGCTAAGCGCACCGGTGAATGGGTTGGGCACCCCTGTTCTAGGCGACGGGTCTCCATTTAGCTTTGCCCCAAAGGTTTGTCGCTCTAGTTTGGCGCCACGTAAAAATGTTGACTGTGTGGCCACGTGAACAGCATTACTCTACGCGGAGTGCTCTGTTTTGTGAGAAAAAAAGGGCACGATGGGTTGTATGTACCGCCAATGACTACAATGCAATAATTCAAATGGCAGAGAACTAATGCTTAGTATGTGTTGGTAAATATTTGTGAAGTAAAGAAATGTCATCGCGCCAGAGCGTACAATTCACAAAAAGTCGTTGCGGCACTTACTTCTGCGTGCGTGTTTTGAAGCCCAAGTCCTGGGGTAAAGTGTGCAACACCCTTGTCTATAACACTGAGTTCAACTTTAACTAGTTACCTCTCAAAACTGCTGGCTCAAATTTGCCACAAAAAACATTGAGGTGAAAATATATGGTTGAGACTGCAGAATGACCAAATAGTTTTCTTCAAATGCGTTTCGGTCGAGGCAAGGTAAGCCTATAAGTATGAAAGCTGTGTTATAGACAAGTTTGTTGCCCTCTATACATTGACCACATCTTTATTGCTAGATAGTACTTGCATGTTTTTGTCTTTTTGTTTCTTTGTGTTTTCGCATGAATTGCTGCAATCGGCTTCCTTTCTAATACCCCTCGTATCAGACACTTTCTTCACTTTTGTTTCTTCATCTTACACAGCGCATCACATCACAATGCAGACTAGAAAACGATACAGTTTTGCTGGAAGCAGAGTGCTACGGGGCTGCTGACCACTGGCGCTGTTCATGTGCCATCGCGTTCAGGTGTCAAATCGCATACACCTTTCTTTAACGTTTACGATTCCAAATCATATTTTTCTGCATTTTGTGAAGTGAGCACGTGACCCCTCAAACTTTCTGGTGTTTCGGTCGTCCTCCAACTGCGTATATGCACCGAACAAAAAAAAAAAAACAACGACGACAACTTTTCTTCTATCACTGCCAAACTGCGAAGATAGCAGAGTTGGTAGAGCACTGGGCTCCTACTGTGCGGACCCACGCTCCAATCCGGTAGTATAAAACCTTTATTCTCTATTGACTATTTACAGCGGCGGACAGCTGCGGGACCGGAGAGCTGCGACAACAAATATTACCATAATTGCGCTTTTTAAAGAACGGGGCTGTAAACGGCTATCTTTAAAACTCTGGCGATCATGCTACGTGAAGAATTTCCCGCCACTGTACTTACGAGCTTTGGCTGTTTGTAAATTGCAACCTGTAGCTCAAGGCCAATAATTTGAGTGGTTCCAACTGATGTCTACAATTTCTCAGTATCACCATCTTTACTACAGACATAGTGGCTGTTGCGCAGCGCCTGGGGCGTATGTCAAGCCCGAATCGATCGCTATAAAATGTAACCATTGCTTTATCTCTGATGTAATCAATTGTAATCAAATGTAATCAATTTCGATGATGTCTACTTTACTCTGATGTCTTTACTGTGGATAGACAGGGCCCTAATATTGATCTTGTCCTCTGCCGGGATCACAAGTTTAGTTCCAATAAACTTGTTTTCAACGGCTCTTACACGCAAATTTGAGGACAACCATTTTGCACGTTATTTAATGGGTGCAACCTTTCCCAAGAAGAGAACACCATAAACATTTCTTCGAAAAAGATGTGTAGTATTACAAGGTGTTTCTATATTGCGTGCAGACAGCGCAAGAGTTTTTAAAAGTAATTACACTGGCTGTTGTCTGCCACGACTGCACCAGAAAAGCCAAATTTGACTACTTGACGTTGTACACTGACTTCTATTACGCAAGACGGCTCATGCAGACGACCGTGTCTCCTGAGTATATGTGAGTTCGTGAGTATATGTGAGTGTGGACGCACGACCTCGATAATAAATGTTTGCTCCCAGCAGCACTGTGGGGTGGGAACTGCTTACTGCGGAATAACACGCGAAGAAACATAGGAGAACTACACTGCTTCGCCAAATATCTTAAATGAGATTTAGTAGGCAGTAAATGAACGGTACCGCACTGACCGATATATTCAAAAGTTTTAAACGGGCCCTGCAGCACTTACCATCGACTACAAGGAATGTATTTTGGGGTAAAGTCTATTGTCCCAGCAATATCCTCAAGCAAGAAAAATGAAAATCCGTTCTCTCTCACTGAAACTACTCGCAATGAGAAATCACGCATAATCGTTCCCTCTCAACTCGACCGCGGACAACGCGACGAAAGCTGGGCGCTCTCTCCCGGAGAGGGGGGCAGCTTGCAGCATAGAGCACTGCATGTGCCTGATTTTAAGGCCCGAGCCCGGCCCGGGCCCCCTTTGTGAAGCCCGAGCCCGACCCGGGCCCGTGACACCGAGCCCAGGCCCGGCCTGGGCCCGGTCATTTATTTTTGAGCCTAGGGAGGGCGCGCGTGTGTGTGACCAGGCCCGGTCTTAGACGCTGAAGAAAATTTGTTTATTATATTTGGACCAGTGTTTTCGTAGCGGGAAATCAGACGAATCATCCAGTCTGTACAAGCACGTCCTGAAATGAAACGCAAAAAATAAGGGTTTAAAAGTGCACGTAGTTTAGCTTACACCATCTCCTCACGCCACATCGGCGTAATAATAGCTCGTATTCTTAAACGAGGGGCACCATCACCTTTGATGACCAGACTCTTGGCAATTTCACGTGGTTGTCTCGGTCACAAGTTGGTATTGCTGAGATTTCTTGCTCCCCATTCGAATCCGCGAGTACGTGCGTGCGTTGAAATATTTTCCCTGCTGTGGTTGTTAAGCGGTGGCGCTTCTCTGGCACGCGAGTTTGATTTCCAGCCATGGCAGCCGCAGTTAGATTGGTTCGACATCGTAAAACACACGTACATAGACATAGGTGTACAGCTCCAGGGTGTCTTAATTCCTTCCCCGCTAGGGCATTCCTTGCAACCGTATCTTTGATACGTTATACACCCAAATATAAAACTTGTATGCAGTTCATGAAATGTGTATAAAATTACAGTATAGTGACTATCAGACCTAGCAAAACACGTTTTTTAAACTATGTGTGCAACTAACATCAAGAAGCGCGTAAAAGTAAACTCAGAATGTTCAATTTTATGCACTTTTCTACACTTCATGTCGGAACTATTAATGGCTGGGGCTATGAATTCAAGCCCGAGCCCGGCCAGGGCCCATGGCGTCGAGCCCGAGCCCGGCCCGGGCCCGTGGCACTGAGCCCGGGCCCGGCCCGGGCCCACCAATAATCGACTTCGGGCGGCCCGGCCCGGCCCGCGGGCGGGTCGGGCCCGGGCTTTTGGGCCGGCCAGGGCCCGTGCAGTGCTCTATTGCAGCATTCCCTTCCGCCGCCTTCGATATATCACAGGACGGGGAGTTTTCTCCTTTTCTCCGCAATGTGGAGGGGTCTATTTCCGGTCTGGTCCGACATAAAAGCAAACATGGTTGCCTGCTCGCCAGCAAGCGCTCGGGCTGGTAGCGCGTTTTTGAAGCAATAAACATTTTTTGTCGAGTGGTCTGGTTGAAAGGGATGTGTTGAGCGAATCACTCAAACTCCGTGCGCACTCAAAACACAAAACAAACACCGAAACTATGCGTACAGGTTGAGGCATAGAAGAGGTTCGTACATAGCACCGACGACAGCGGATCGTCACAGCCAATGCGAGGACTTAGCCGCAAAGTTGATTAGTGGCAGCTGATCGGACAGCCATGGCCTCAATGACGATGTTGAGGCCATGCCATGTGTGCATAATGAGGAAAATTTAAGAGGGGCGCGGTTGGTTTTTCCGCGTCTTTCGCAGCGATTTGCGAACTGACCTCTTCACGTGCACGTGTAACATTTGGCTAAGGTATTTCTTGTAGTGTAAGCTAAGCGTCGCGCAGGTTTACTTGCACTGCTCAAAGAGTGCTGCAGGGTTCCTTTAAGAAAAACTTACACCGCACTCATGTGCACTCGTGCGCGTCTCGCTTCGATCCGTCAAGCTTTTACCCTTATATTCATTTCTTGATGCGCCCAGTTTGGCATACTTGTATTTCTAGAACGTCACGCCACCAACAATTGCAAACTCACAAGCGCAGAACTTGTGGGTTTCCGAATCGTCATTCCTGACACATGTCTTGACAGTATTTTTTAGAGAAATCAGTAACAATAGCAAATGCAAATTATAATGCAGTCCTGGACGTATGGGTAGCGGAGACTATCACTGACGTCAATGAAGCGACCAACCTAAGATCAGAGATATGCGTAAGATGCCGTTATGAAATACGTGCCTCACTGACCTCCCCATTGAGATGACGAAACTGACGGACTAGTTTGAAACAAAAGACACTTTTAGAAAACTTACATGGGCAGAACAGCATGTCTCTCGGAGCCCCTTATTGTCATGACAAAATTGACGCACTAGTTCTAGCAGAAGCTGCTCTCTGGAGAGCTCAAGCGGGCAGAACATCTGGAGCCTAGCCTTGAGGAGAACGAAGCCAGCAGCAATGGTGGCCCTCCCACGCGTTCTCCTGGCTCTGGTGTCCCTGGCGGGCCTCACAGCTGGTGCGTTGGTTTTCACTTCTGTCACAGTTTTATTCTGGTACCGACAAACAGTCCTACTGAGTTTGCTGATATTGTTATCTCAAGAACAAAATGAACAAAATCGTGTCTGTAGAATAGCTAACGGCAGCTGTCCCGTGACCTGCAGGTTACAACTCTAAATTTAATGTTTTCGGCTTCAAATTGCATAAACCTAAAATAAACAGGGTCTACATAGTTCCGCATGATAGAGTTTCTTTGTGACCCAAAAGCATGTTCGAATGCGCAGATTGCACTTGCAGCATATGAATAAATCAAAGAACGTTTTGCGGATGCCGGTTTAATCAGGTCCAACACTCGCCCACACTTAAAGAACAACATTGTCCTCTAAAATAGAAATCGTGGTCTTGTACCACCATTTTTTTTTAATTTTGATGTTTGTCGTTGTGTCGCAAAATATTACGTCCATGCAACGTAAACAGCAAAGTATGGTCCTCAATATATAAAAAAGGGCTAAAGACATGGAAATTTATTAAAACTAGCCATCGTATAGCAAACATAGCGTTTGATAAGGCACCCAAGTTTTGCGTCCCCCACGGGTGGATATCTCATAATCATTTTCTAGAAACATTATTTAGAATGACCTCTATACGGGTACTTGAGTTTCCCTAGTAGTAATCAAGTTGCTTTCAAATAGTTCGTCGTGCTTGTGCTCGTTGTTATGTTTACCACAGTAGTTCTGCGTAACGTGTAAACAGCAATCAATTACTTGTAATCGAATATATTTTATTCTGATCATGCCCTTTGCTTCCCTTAAGGACTACCGATTGCTGAATATCCATAACCTTTTTCTTGATATAGATTACCAAATCCCCCATTACAATATTTCTCAACAACACGGCACCCCGGCACTGCGTCGGTCTGCTTCCTCGTTCGTCGAATATATTTTTAGAAATGGTTTTCTTAGTTCTGTGACGTCCACCAGGGGGCCACTCAGACTAATACGTGCCTCTCATGGGCTCCGCGCCAAATGCTTTCTTAGTGGCTCTATCTTCAATTTTGGTGTGTGAGGCCTCCTAGCACACCCCATCGGCGATCTGTCAAGGCTCCATACCTCAACCTCCCTCCAGTGGCTGCACTGTAAGAAGGTCCCATTGTTTACATCAGCCCAGTGGTTCGGCTAACCCCAATGCTTGTTTGATTGCACCGACTCAAGCCTGCGACGCTGCCGGCTTGCCGGAGCGACCCAGGCCTGGTTTCTCCCGATACCCATGGACGCCATCACAGTGCAAGCCGAGGAGGTCAGGCCTACAGACATTACTCCCAAAGAGGGCTGGCGGAATGCTCCTGGCGCCGCGGAAATCGGGTGCTGCAATCCTGCCGTGAAGCTCCCCTTTCTACCCACCAGGTCAACACGACTGCTAGTGGCCCCCTACCACACACACTACAATGTCTGCCTCTTCTTCCTGAGAACACATCGATTACTTTTCGACCTCACGGAGGTAGCAGCGTTGCCCTGATGGGCTCGCTCAACCCTCGAGACGTCATTCTCTTGGCTGATAATATATTTGCCGCCAAATCTTCGGCAGACAAATTCCGCCACAACTGCGAAAAGAACATTTTCGTGCTGAGTACGCCCAGTATAACCACGGCAGCCCAATACAATGCAATCACGGCCATTCACATGGACCTCCGGGACTTCAAGCTCTCCTCGTATGTCGCCACCAACGAGGCACCTCCAAAGGTATCCAACACGCCATGCCCGCCTACGATATCCCGAAGCGATCACAAGTATTGTCACACCAATCAGCCTAAAAGGTCTCCGGGCGGGCCTCATCGTCCCAACCAGCACTGCGATAGTCGTCTTTGATTGCTACTAGTAACCTTCATACATTTATTGTCGTGCTGAATACTGCTGTTACATTCACCTTCAGAAAATGGAGAAATACCTCGCCTGTCGGGATGAGGATCACCGCGGGGACGTTTGCCTTCGTCCCAACCCCATGGGATGCAGATGTGAGGAACATCCCGTTCAAAACTCCCCCACACCTGAAAACCAAAATTTACCCTGTAAGGTGGGGCGCATCTTGCTGCAGATTGTTCGTACAAGCACCGCTTCAAGGCGTAGAAATACCACCAGCATCCGAAAATAATGGTGAGAAGATAGCGCTGCACAAGCATTACCGCCAGAAGCCACCACTCAGCCTCCGCCTGCTTCACATGAAAAGCCTCCACCCGCCTCCCAAGAGTGACGTACCTGTGCCGCATCGGCAGCAGCCCAACCAGAGTGACACCACCCAAGAGAAGGAAAAGGCATCATCCAGACCTTCTGAGTGCGTAAACGTAGCAGCAGCGGTGGTCTGCAGCGCATGTTTCTCATCAAATTAATTTCTTGAGTTGCAGAAGTTACTCATTTTGGTGCCCGAATTAAATGAGAAGCTTAGAGGCGATAAAAAACAACTCTAAACATCTTCACCACCAACTGCGTTCGATACCTCAGCAGGCAAGGATGTTCACCACCTTCCCCCTTTTCACTCATCGCCTTCTAACACCACCCCAACTGGTTCTTCTACATTTTGCATCCACAAGCAAGTATTCAAACCATTACAAAAACAGACGCCTCCACCTTTGCTAAACAATACGAACCATTTATCAATCTCACGACGAAACTGAGCTCTCATCTAGCTGCATTAGCAAATCGGTTATTGACGATGGAGTCACAGCCCCCTACTAAAAGGCTCCAAGGCCTTATGACCGACCATTCTACCTCCCAAACCGCAGAACGTGGTAGCTCATAGTTATACCATTTGGCAGAAGACTTGTCATGGGTACCGATGTAAGCTCGGCAACCTATAACAAAATCATTGATAATCAAAGAAATTTTAGGTCGTTCCCCAGGTGTCTTGTGCCTTGAGGAGAGTGTAGTTGCCAAATTATCGTGATTCCCTAGACTAAGAACTCAATCATACGAAAACTATTTCGGTTCAGCGCAGTGTCCCTGTTGCACAACATACAGTAGAAAGCTAGATATACCAGGTCTTCATGGAAAGTAGCCCCTCCAGGAAAGATGGCCTATCTCTCTTTATCGTCAACGTTTACAGGAGCCCTCGAATTCATAGGCATTGTTTTGACTCTCTCTTTATTTAAAAAGGCCCTTCTTTTTTCAGAAAAAAATGCCGATTGTAATACCGTCGAATACGGGTATATCGAACACGGGTATACCGAATTATTGTCTATATCGAACACAAAAATTATCCCCTCGAAAATTCCGTGTAAAAATTAGAAATTAGTACGTTTATATCGAACGGTATTTTTCCCGTCATTGGCTATATCGAACGCCACGTGAGCTCGAAGGTGGTCTTTGGCAGTCGCTTAGCGGGCGACATCGCGCCTTCGCCGGAACCCTGACTGGTTCTCCAAATGAGGAACAGAAGCCTGTACAGTTGCCGAAGCGCTCCGAATGCACTTTAAAGCGACCCTGAATTCCGGCGCCGCCGTCCGTCCACATAGCAACAGCTGCGGGTGGCGCGCTTCGTCTTCCTTGGCAACGGGGGGAGATGGGCGCGCGCTGCCTGGCCGCTGACATGCACATACCCACATGGGGGATTGGCCAGGAATCTCCTCGTCTTCCTTGGCAACGGGGGGAGATGGCGCGCGCTGCCTGGCCGCTGCAATGGCAATACCCACGTGGGGGATTGGTTAAGTGCGAATGCACTTTATAAAGCGCTGCCTGGCCGCTGACCCTGAATTCTGGCGACCGCCGTCCGTCCACAAGCAACAACGGGGGGAGGGCGCGCGCTGCCTGGCCGTGACACTACCCACGGAATCTCCTCGTCTTCCTTGGCAGGGGGGAGATGGGCGCGCGCTGCCTGGCCAACATACATGGCACATACCCACGTGGGGGATTGCGAATGTGCGACCTGAATTCTGGCGACCGCCGTGTGCAACAGCTACGGGGGAGATCGGAGCGCGCTGCGGGTGGCCGCTGACATGGCCCATCCCACGTTGGGATTGGCGGAATCTCTCGTCTTCCTTGGCACTGAGATTGGCCCTTGGCGCTAGGGTAAGGAATGCGGCCCGGGCGTGTTGGAAGTCATGGTGTGCGAGGCGCATAACATTTTGGACGTGCAGGCGTCGTGTACGTGTCTCACTTCCCCATGCACTTCGGGGAATGCGGGTGACTTCTCTCTGGGTCTGTCTTCCCCCGATGTCGCCTCGGAACCGACGCGCAGGCGGTCTCCTCTGCTTTTGCATTTTGCTGTTTTGCTCTTTCGAGGGTTGTCGGCCGCTACCTTCCGTAGATGCTCCGGCCAGCGTTTCTCTTGGAGGTTACCAAGAACGCGAGCGCTTTTTGGAGAACTTAAGAGCCTTGGATCGTTACGGGTCGTTGTTGTGTTGAGTGCGCGTTTTGTTCTCTTTGCGTGCGTGTTATTTGTGCATGTTGTGCGAGTGTCTGCCGAAGGAACGCTGGAATTTTGGTTCAGTGTTTCGCAGCGTCGTGTACGTGTCTCACGACACGTGTAACCCAGGCTGGGTAGGGTGAACCGACGCGGAAGCAACGGCCGCTACAACTCCGGCCAGCGTAGAGAAGCGCAAGAACCTGGACTTTGCCAAAGCGAAGTGGCGGCTGCGTTCAGCCATTGAGCCGTTGTTGCGGCGAGGCGGGAAGGAACTGGGCTGTCGCACGGAGTGGATAGTCTGCCGAAAAGATCGAGACCAGCGTCTTGAATTTTATTTCCTGGACGAAGAAGCTGTTCCTGTTTCGAAGATCAGCGATTGACGAGAATTTTTTCACGTAGAATAAAGCACCCTGTTGCGTTGTGAGTTTGGAATTAGTTGTCATAAGCTTCGAGTGGCGCAGATCGTCCGGACGTCCAGGATGCGGCCGCGCCAGGTGACTCCGCCGGTGAAGTGGCGGCTGCGTTTCATATAAAATTTTTCATATATCGCCGTTGTTGCGGCGAACTATTTCGGAACTGGGCCCCTTGGACGATATAAACGTGTTCTAAATATAATGCGCTTCACCAGCGTGAGGCTACAGAAAGGGGCCCTGAATTTTATTTCAGAAAGTTGGTCTGGACGAAGCTGCAGATCAGCGATCACAATAAAGCACCCTGTTGCGTTGTGAGTTTGGAATTAGTTGTCATTCTTCAATGCGCAGATGTCCTGTGTATTCTTCGTCCGCGTCACTTTTTCGCTAGTATGGGCCCTGTAAGAGGCAGATATTTCTTATATAAAATTTTCATATATCGGGAAGCATTATAACGCGATTTCTTAGTTCGATATAAACGTGTTCGATGTAAAAAAGCAGGGTTGATATAATGCAAGGGTGAGGTTTACTACAGAAAGGGGCCCTGTAGCAGATTAAGGCCTAGTTGGTCTCCACTTTGGGTAAACTACACACGAAAGTAGGTTTCCCGGCACCACTGCCTTTCTGAGTTTAAACATATCAAACAATTTCCTCTTCTCACTAGGGACACCCTTTCTGAGTGGGAGGACTTTCTGTTCAATCAAGTTCAATCGTCTACACGGGAAGAGGAAATCGATGCTTTTCTACCCCTTCCAAATGCAGGCCTCGCTTATATGCGGCCTCGCTTATATGCAGCTACAACTAACATGAAACAACGCCTCTCCCAACAAAAATACAACCCCAACCTGCGAAGAGAAATCGCTAGCCTCAATCGAGAAATAGAAAATGACTCTCTTAAACTTGTGGCGCAGAATTGTGAAGCTACGTGCCAGACTATTACGGGAATTTAAAATAAAAATACTTAGAACATCCCCAGCCGCTAATTGACGCCACTACAGCTAAAATAACACAATCCCAATTTATGCCACACCGAATTGCCAACTTCACATGATCGGGGGAAGCCCTTCCAAATTACCTCATTAAGAATTACGTGCAACAGAGTCCACCTATCCTATACCCTTCATACTGGGGCAACTCCTACTGCGAATTGTATGTCCACATAACTGAGTCGATATAAGGGCGGCCATACAGCGGCTAAACCTCGAACGTCCCTGACCAAATTTCACAAAACACAAATATGTACTCATACTATACGATTTCTTATTGGGGAATGTCTCGCGACTCTTCAACGAGTGTTGGGAGTCGAATTCATTTCCGGAACGGGGGCGTATCACCAAAACTGTTTCTTTCCCTAAACCAGCAAACAGCCCCACATAGATTACCTTCGCCCCATCTTCCTAGAATTGCGTTTGGGTGAACTCTTCGAACAAGTTATCCTTTCCTGACAAACTACTTTTGCCGAACAAACAAATCTCTTTCCACCCTACATGTTTGGCTTCCGCCCTAAGTTGTTGACACAGGATGCTAACACGTCCCGAGGCGCCAGGCGCGTAGGTCTACTCCAGCATCATGTCATTGACCCGGGAGTGTATTACCCGCCTTACGACACATGAAGTTCATCTCCCACTTTCGAACTTCTCCGCTACCTCTCTCTCAGTGACTCCAAATAAAGCTCTACCATCCAGCGATCCCTTTATTACTTCACCCCTGTTCAATGATGAAAAAAAGTCATTACGATATGCGACGTGATGTCTGGCCACCACGTCGGGCTTCCGGGCATTAACTTAACCTACCGCGTTTGCTGCTGTGCGGATCACGAAGGCTATCCTCGTCTTGAACCTTACCCAAGCATACGACACCATCTCGTATTACGCTGATATCACAGATATAATGAACTCACTTTTCGGAGAGCGCCCTTAGAACTATTTTGTTTTTATTTCAGGCAGAACACTTTCTCAGCAACTGGGTCGCATTAAAACGCCTTTAGTACGTCTTGGCAGCAGCGGCACTCCACCGGGCTCCATGCTATCACCCTTTCTTTTTAATATCCCCACTAAAGGCCTTACTCCTCTACTGTTGCCCCGGCCGGACCGCCACCATTCGCTTTACGTAGATTCCGTCACTCTTTGGGCCTCCAAGGGTGCCGACGACACAATCAGGGCACCCTTCCAACAGCTACCCTAATAACTGAAATATACACGTCTAGAAGCGGGCTCTCCCACTCCCCCCAAAAGTCCGAGCTTTTCCTCTTTTGGCTCAGCACACAAAACCCCCCACATCTCAATTATCACCCAATCAGGCAACCTAATTCCTACCTTAGACACCATCAAAGACCTTGCGCTGCATCTTAATAGCAAGGGACACAACCCGGACACTATCCAAGAACTCGAACGTGGCATATACCAAACTACAGGAATATTATCTTGATCAGGCCGAGATATGGGGTATCGAAAAGGGATACCTTATTCGACTCATACAAGCCTTTGTCCGCTTCCCGAATGGCACACTCAACCTCCTTCCTAACCACGAAACTAAGCGAACGAACAAAAATTCAAGCATAATATTAAAATGTTTTAGGGTGTCCTGCAGACAAAAACATCCAACGACCGCCTCGTTGCACTTATCTTCCACAAATCCCTCGCCGAGATAGGGGAGCTTGAACGCACCGCCCTATTAGAAAGACCTACCAAGACTCACATGGATCGGCACTCGCTTTCCTCCTTAGGCACTTCATCTCCCCCTCCATATACCACAAGTTGGTAGGAATTTCTCCTCCCATCAAGCCACACCCTCCGAAACAGACCTCTGCCGCGGCACTTGCATCCGGTACACAATGAGTGTGCCGAATGGCTTGTTCGGAAGCACATGAAAACACGTGCCCTCGAGGCTCCTCATTCTATACACTGGTGCATAAACCTACCCTACCAGAGCGGCTGCTGTAACCACAATGGTTGACTCGACACAAGCGCCTCTCGCATGTGTCTCCTTACGTACGGCATCTCCCCGCCCCCCGGCGAGAGAAGATATCGCCATCGGGTTTGCTATGAGCCACAGTCCCCGCTATGAAACCGCTATGATCGGTGGCTTTAAATCAGCCAACCAAAATTTTCTCCACGCGAGAGGTCCCCACCAAAATTAGCCGTCTTTTTCAAGGCCCTGAACATCCTATCTCACGTTTTTATTCTCGTCTGGGCTCCCGCTCATACTGCGCTACCTGGAAACTCAGCGGCCCATAAAGCTGCTCGACCTTTCCTCTTCGAGGGCTCGATTGCACCACCAATGACAGTAAGATATTTACTCTACTGGACAGGCTGCACTCATACGGCGACATTCTCCCCTATCACTGTTTGGAACGTACCCCATTCGAATCACCCTACCCATCTCTATCCTCACTCTTTGTGGTCGTCTATCACCAGCTCCAGACCCATTCCATCCCCACCCCTGCCATTATGTCTGCGGTCTTCTCCGACGTTACATAGACGCATGTCCGTATTGTGCGGCCGCTTACGCATCGCTATGCCACGTCATATGAGCGTGTGATTTCATCACTCTAACTAGGAACAGGTCGCATCCCATTCTCCATACCATCACCAACTGAGGAGTGCTGAGAAGCCGAACTGCGTGACCCAAGCCCACAACTCCAAGAAGACCTGGCCTGCTTGGCCGACGGCACCGGCACAACGCCAAAAAACGGGCCCTGAAGCCCGATGAACCAGGGGGAAGACATCGTCGGCCTACTCGCCCCAGATGTGGCCAAATACAGATATTCTGTCTGTCTGTGTAGTTTTCTCAAACGGGGAGCAGCGCTTAAAATTTTTTTCCGGTAGCATAGCGCACGCTGCTAACATAACCACTGAGAAAATGTTTAAATACGTTGAGCAGGCACCATTTTTTGCGCATGATTTATTGACCGCTTCCCTATTTATGCTACGCTGAAGGTATAGAATTGCTACTGTAATTAATAAAGTTGTATAAAAAGAAACGGAAGAGTAATCAAGAACTAATGAGCAATATTTCGATGACTCTTCTAAACTGTAATTTCAATGCATTCCCTAATTTCTTAGCGCAGTGAACTCTTAAAACTGGCCGCAGGTGGGCTTCCCCACAACAGTCCAGAACGACCACTCATTACGACCAAATTTGTAAATGTGGCGAATGACAAGCCCCAGCATGGGATTAGAGCAACATATAGTACCTGCCGTGTGACAACACCGAAATGCGTGCATCTGCGCGGCGACCACAGCGCAGATACTGTTTACCCGCCGCTGCGGCGGAGTTGCTATGGCGCTGAGCTGCTAAGTCCAACATCGCGGGTTTGATTCCCGACCGCGGTGGTCGTTTTTTTATTTATTTAGGCGAAAAGCCGAAACACTCAAGTGTTTCAAATTTCAACGCATACTAAAGATCCCCAAGTGGTCCAAATTAGTCCGGAGCCCTCCACTACGGCGCGCCTAACAAAGTTTGCAGTTTCAACACGTTAAGCCGCACTTAAACCCCACAATCAATCAGATCAAGCACATGCTGTTGCTGGTTATATATAATCGCATGGTGGGCCTCGTCAGTATCCAAATTTGTGCATTTGGTCACGATGGTGGTTGGTTCTGGATTGTTGTGTCTAAGCCCACTTGCGGCGATTTTTAGGAATGTGATTGCAATTGTACTCACTTTTATATTTATAACGTGTCAAAGTATGTTTACAACATTTTTTTTCAACCACATTCGCTTATTCTTCACTAAAACTTAGTATCTTACAGACTGTATAGTTACAAAACAGTAACAGGAGTCATAACACCGTTTCACTCAATTTGGTGTTGTGGAGGTCTTTAAAACTGCGGACGCAGTGTTAGTACATTATCTGGGGATACAAATCTCGCTATTTTATGCGGACCAGTGTTGTACAATCTGTACAAAGCTACTTTATTTCTGAAATTAACAAATGTGTCTAACAACACTAATCAGGGACATTTCATGAAAGGTGGTCTTCGTAGATTTTGCCTTTAAGCAGAGCATGACTGCACTGAGCTGGCAAAATACCGGGTGCGGCTGCAACCTCGGCACCACGAAGACAACTTGCGACTGATCAAACCAGCATGCTGTGTGCCTTACCAAAATAACAGCCGCACCCCAACTTTTACTATCGCCGTGTGCAGCTGTACACTCTGTACAGAGGTGACTCAATAGATCCAGGAGAATCCGTGTCTGAGATAAAAGCGTTTATCGGAACTCCTTTGCGCTTTTTCCGGGTAGAACACATTGCAGGGATGGATTCATGGTTAATGTGTTTTAGCTGGCAATGCCTGTTACGTTTTTTCTATTGTATTAAAACGGAGACTCTATACTGAGAAAATAATGTCTGATGTTTTATAATAGAGGTTTAGGGCATAAACACACCTATCGTGCTACTGTAGTATACATGAAAATGTATTTCCTCCAAAGAATACAAAACCAACAGATGGTCAGCGCCAATGGAATGCACCGCTCCACCCGTGCATAGTTGCTTCTGTGTGATAAATAGATTTAATAGGGTTACTGTATCAGCCTATCCGGTGTGTTTGTAATGAGGACCTGTTTTGTTTGGCTAATGTGAACAAACTAGGTCTGCCAGTTAAAATAACAAAAGAGCTGGGTTACGTAGTGCTTCGAATTCCCACCAATGTATTGCTGCAGAAGTGATAAACTATAGCATGACCGTCAAAAAATTTGGAAGACTTAATAAAAGACTGCGAGCGCTAGCCGTTATCAAAGTAAGTAGAAGGTTTTGTGCCTATTTCACGGCAGCGAACGCACTTAGCGACCGTTGCCGATAAGTTAAAAGTTCTCTGCTACCCATGCACGCGGTCCTGGCCGTCAGCAGGATCAAATCTTCATCAGTCTTTCTTGCATACTTGAATATAGGATGGCCAGATCGACCTGGAATATGTGTTGTCGCCATATCTGGGCTGTACGGCAGGGTAACGTTAGCAGTGCAGCGCCGTTGCGAGGGCCTTCGGCCAAAATCGTTCAACATATTAAAAACGTCACGTGGCGTCTGTTACGTGTGTTAGTCGTCGTATTGATGAAATGAAAGAACCGACATAAAAAGCAAAACGAACAAGAAAAAAAACTCTCCCTACCTCCCCGAAGGGGATCGTGCGGAAATGCGAATGCATTGGGTGCACCGATGAGTGCGCTGCGGCAAGCAGTCACGGAGAGAGGCGCGCGCTCCACTGCATTTATATATATTTTTCCGAGCGCAGCGAGCGGAGAGAGGGTACGCGGAGAGGAGAGAGAGACCCGCGCAACACGCCCGCCCCTGCGCGCGAGCTTTCTCCGCCGAGCTCAGCGATGCCAGCGCCCTCACACGCCCGAGCGCGCTCCTCCTCTCCATTCTCTCTCCGCTATTCCGCCCCTGCTCCGCGATGCGAGCGCCCTCACACGCCGAGCGCGCTCCTCCTCTCCCCTCGGCCTCCGCTACTCCCGCCCGAGCTACTACGTGCTCCGGTTGCTAGGCGCGCCACAGCTGTTGCTAGGGCACGCCGGCCAACGCACGACAACCCCCGACTAAGAAATGCATTCGCATTTAAAAGCAAAATGAACAAACGACGTAATAAGAAAATGATGTTTCAACACAACTCGACGAACAGATCAGGGCTGACACCCCTATAGCCAGCTGCAACTCATTAAATCTTACAGCTTTGCTTTGAGCAGATCCACCCTATCTAATATAAATGGGAAGTATTTCAGAAGAATATTTGTAATATACCCGGGGAAAAAAGGTGAGTGCACCAACTACAAGCCCAATTTCTACACAATCATTACTTGGCGAGCGGAGCGATCATGTCTGCCGAACTTGGTTAGTTGGATGCCTGTTTAGGACGCTGAGAAATTTGCGCTTAATATTTAATATGTCTAGTTTAGCGTTTTACTACACAATATTGCGTAGCACGTTAAGCAAGCTCATATATTCAGCATCAATGAGAACGTGTGCAGGAAGTGGACATTGTTGCTTCGTTGGTAGAGATACAAATTACCCTGTGTGTTTCAAGTCTCGTAAAAATGTTAGGCAAGATTTTGTAAAATGTGTAAAATTAGAATTTATTATTGTTGTTTAGGAGCACGACTTGAGCCTAACGCAAATTCATTTTTGAACTAATTGTTGTACGGAACTCCTAAATTATCGCTTCTGCTACTACAGTGCAGTTGTGAGGAGCACCTGAGCGGCAGTATAAAACAGAGTGCATTGACTTCATCAGCGCATAGAAAAATGCAAAAAAAAATACTGCGTTCCACCAGACAAGAAATGCAAAGAAATAGCATTGCAGGCCTTCGATTCCTGTGGCTCTCTGGTTAGGCAGCGTACGTTGTTCTCGCAAGAAGATAGACCCCTGCAACTTTCTTCTTGCTACATGCTTGCATAATAAGTGACAACCGACCAAGGGGTCCTGACTTCCCATTTATGGCGTTGCACCATGTTTGTTTATGTAGTTGAGAAAACAGAAGTTTCTGTGGGTCGATATTTCACCTCAAGTTAGAGATTCCCTAATTAGTTACATAATTCCTTTGCCCACTCACAACTGCCTGCCTGCTGATTCAGGCTTTGCTTGCGGACGCAACATTCCAACTGAACAATTTTTTTGCCTACGCTTGGAAAGTGCTTTAAGAAACGTTTACAGCATATCAGCACTCTTATGAGCACGTATGAAGATGACGCACGAACACAGCAATCGACAAATATTTTCCTTCGACATCACCAATAAAACACATATATCACAAAAACAGTTTGTCACTGTTAAGTGGAAGGAAATGTTGCAGTTTTTTGCCTTTTCTTTTTCTAGCAATATTACCAGGACTCTTCCTACCAGGGACCCTAGGAGGAAACGGGAAACCACCTTTGCTTGGCCCACTTTTTGGGGGAAATTCACCTGGCGGTGGCCTTGGACGAGGCGGCCAAGGTAATTTAAATAAATTGAAATAACTGTATCTCAAAACCTTGTTTCCCAATAGACGAAGAAAAGATCTGTTCAAACAGCTAGAATAATCCATACGCCCTTATATATAAAGCAGCCAGGACAGCACGACAAGGTGCGTAACGTCCATTCTGGGATGGATTCAGGATTTCATTTTTATAGGATACTACCATTACAGATTATTTACCGCCTTGGCCCTTTCAGGTATGGTTACGCAGCTAGCACGAAATATTTGTCGGTACGCTTATCAGTGCCTAAGTTCTTTTGTGGGGAAAGCCTTGCGTACTATTGAACTCGTGCTTTTTATATACCCACCATTAGACCAGAAAGGCACCACGCCATTTCACCAACCGAAGTCTACCCTAAGCCTTCTTATTCCGCATTCTCAAAATTATGCCTCCTTAATGTACCTTGGCGTGACTCATTCGACCCTTCAGCATCATAACCAGCAAAAGCCCGCTAGGACCACTGCAGGACGAAAGCCTCTCCCATCGACCTTCAACCGCTCCTTTCCAGCGCTACACAAGTCCATACTTTGCCTGCAGAATTTCTTACTTCATGTCTCCATCGATAAATCATCCCTTTCTTCGAGACCAGTCTATCGGTGTTCGCTCTGCCAACCTCGTAGTCCACCGGCTTTCATTTCGCCTAAATGCATGTCAGCCAATGTCCCTCAATGAACAATTATTCTACATTATTTAATGCTAACCCATTCTACCCACTTCAATTACCCCTGATACAATTCAATACAACTGTACGACGTCTTAATCCGGCGTAGGTCATCATAATCGGTTTCCTGCTTCCTAATCTTTCTTAATTATTCTTAATCCCCCATTATGCCACCCAGCTCAACATTAACACAACCTTAGTCTGTCTTATTCTTTCATCCACTGTGATACAACTTAATCCACGTGGACCCCCCATTAATCTACCTTAGCCCATCATAAACAACCTACACAAAACTTCATCTCTCTTAATCCGTTATCATCGCACTTTACTAATCACTTCTGTTAACCATGATCCCCATGATCCCCATTGTATAACAATAGACGGTGAATTCCCGCGAATCCGTGGCAGAAACTTGGAGGCTCACAAAAAGGGTTCACTTAAATTAAGGACGACTCAGCAAGCAATGGAACGGAAGATAATAGCTGTAACATTAAAGGATTCACGAATACAGCATACAAGTTCATGTTATTCGAAATATTTCGTGTTTTGTATTGCCCCCAGCGTTTGTGCGAATGCAAACGATGCTTTATTCCCTGAGAAAACATTTCAATTTAAGTTATAATTTAGATTTTCCCGCTAAATCATGCGTTTTCTTTGTCTGCAATGACTTCACAGGAACCTACCACTCTGCAGCCGATTGGGAAGCCTTGTTTACCATTAGTGAACCTAGACGGCGCCACAATATCGTGTCAAGCCGTTTTCTGCCTTTGGTTTGTTTTCAACCGTATTTAAACCTGGCTTGTTTTTGTTCAGGAAGAAATTATTCGTTTCGTGAAATATAGTGCTCTCAAGACACGGTTGCTTGCGTCAATCGGCCAGTGTCGTCTGAGACAACCTCAAAGCCCCGCATTCCTGTGCAGCTAAACCAAGCATAATGCGTGCAGTAGCAACAGCAATACGCATCGGTACTTCCATGTTTACGTGTGCATTCGTAATTCTAACTATTTGTCCGACCATTATAGCGGCGTTAAAATATTGTACCCTAAATGTAGCCGCAAATAGCTCGTTCAGCAAGCCTATAAGCTCTACCTAATTTGCGTTTGCTTTTGCCGCCCTCCGCCAATCCTAGAACTCGCTGGTATGACATCGAAGGTTCTGTTGCGGGCAATGAGCTAGAGGGCCGCATGGCCATGCCCTTTTTTCGAAATTATGTAGCTTATCTGAGCGAATTTTATATTAAAACTGGGGTCACTATGATTCTAACGAGACAATCTTTTGAATGAACCAAACTTGTGTTTTCTCTTCATGGTTCCTTTAAAGGACAAGAAGAGAGTGGAGTGTATACAAAAACAGCGCTCAAGACGGGACACAAAGAAAGAGGCAACACACACATAGCCCGAGCACGGTGTGTGTCTCGTCTTGAGCGCGGTATTTGTATCAGTATAAGCCAACGAGCCGAAACACTTACACTGTAAGAGAGCGGAGTGGGTAAGGGAACAAACGCGTGTTAAGGACTTATTTGCAGAAATTAAAAAGAAATGGACGTGGGCATGGCATGTAATGCGAAGGCAAGATAACCGTTCGGCATTGTGGGTAACAGAGTGGATTCCTAGAAAAGCAAGCGTGGCAGTGGGTGCCAGATTGTTTGGTGAGCAGATGAGATCAAGAAGTTTGTGGCTACAAATTGGTTGCAGTTAGCAGGTGATCCGGATAATTGGAAATTTATGGGAGAGGTCTTTGCCCGGCAGTGGGCGTAGACAGGGTGACGTTGATGACCATGGATCATCTTAATCGACCTTATTCAGTAACAGGAATTATGAACCGTATCCCACATTACTAACCATCGCTACTGATTATGGCAAAAGCTGGAGTTCTTTTTGCCAATATTGGCCACTCTGTCTAAGTGGCTAAGCTTAGCTTTTCAAACGTGCACAGGGGACGCTTGACGGCCACCCCGAGGTGGCCGCACACACGTGCACCCGGCATTTTCTTCGCTTTTTTTAACTGCCGGGCGGTCGCCGCAATGCTTAAGCGTATGTGGGCGCGCTTGGAAACCTTTTGGTATTTTTAACTTTGGCCACGAAAAATTACGATTTGCTAACTCGCTTCGCTGTGAAAAAAGCATGCAATAACGCAGCTTTAGATCATTTTTTCTGCACTTCAGCTAAACATCCTGTCCTCTTAACGTAATGGGAATGCGTCGTTTTAACAGACATCTGGCGTATGATGCAGGCGACACAGCTGCGTGCTGAAGCGGCTGCGTTCTATTGTACGTCGTAAAGTGCTGCCATGAAGGCGAAGCTTTCGTGTTCTTTTGTCCACCAATGCCATGGTGTATTAAGCAATTTCTATATTTCGCAATTATCCACAGTTGTCCATTCAGAGGAGTAATGCATGATTTGGCAAACGAATAATCAAAAACTGGGCAATGGGCCTCCTACCCAAGAGAGTTGTAGTTTATGGAAAGGCAAGCGGCACTTCTCATGCAACTGACTTGACAATACTGTATAAAACTTGATCGATTGCGTGAAATCTCAATATAAACCACCGACTGCTAAATCCAGAATTTCTATTTCCTTGTCTTTTTAAATATCTAATGCTGCCTCTTGGAACATGGTAGAAGTACTCATCTTGAAAGAAACACACACAGCGCGCAAAACAACAGGACGAAAGACGGAGGGATGTACAACACAAGCACTGCTGTTGTTGTTGTTTTGCGCGCTGTGTGTGTTTCTTTCAAGATGATTTACCAACTCGCCCAACTTTCGGTGTTACTTCAGAAGTACTGAGTTGGCATGCAAATCCAGAGGTCACAACAGCATCTGCCAATATAGTTCTTAAGTCCATTCAAGAGATCGCGTGTGGTTCGAAGAACTTAAATAATCACTCACCGAAACCCTATCCAACCCTCTCGGATGTTTTCTGAATGATAGAAGTCGGAATAACCTGAAAATTTGAGGAATTATGTTCGGAGTGCGAAAGAGCACGTTCAAAACACACCTCTCTTTGTGTCACTAATGCCCGGCGACACATTAGGATTTAGAAGATTTAAAATGACAACACTCCACAAGGCAAATTTTGACAAAGAACTTTTCCCATCGTACTGGCGCAGAATTTATGTCAAGCAAAGTTTGGTGTGCTGGTTTCGAAGATCATTGCTCTATGGCTTACATTTCTGCGTTTGCCAATGAAATGAGAGTGTTTTTTGTACAAGATAGCTGTTTTTTACTGACGCTCCATAATACCGAGCTTTAGTATCTATACAGAGCTGATTCATGTCTGGCGTCTCGGCCAATAATGGTTTCCTCCTCAAAAACATTTACAAGCGTAGGTATAGCCGTTGCGGTTCTGCCTTACCTCGAAAAACAGCCAAATAAGATTCTTTCTCGGGGTAAAAGCAGTGTTTATTCCTTTAAAAACATTCAGCGAGAGCCTGGGACGCTGTTAGGGGTAGTCGATGCATAATCAGACGTACGCACAATCCTCTCAAACAGTCTGTTAATCAATGCAATCTGAAATTATGATATGAGCTTGTATACACTAAGATGGGAGATTGCAATGTCTGTTGAAATTTGAAAAAATAACCCAATATTTTAATCACGACGCGACGACCCAGGTTATACTACCTAACAGGTAGAGTGGTGTATATTTATATTCGCATATGTAGAACACCTCCATCTTTCCACCCTAGGGATAACTTTCTGCCCCGGCTACTGTTTTTCTACACCTTAGTGTGCTCTAAGATTGTCAAAAAATTCCGGCGTAATTGGCCGGTCTGCGTATAGTATAGGGCCAATCAAGAAAACTTCAAGTAGTCTTTAGAATATGGCCGTAATAGGGAAATGCGTCACGTGGATGAACGGTACTTTCCCTTCACGGCCAAAGCCGAAACTTCAAAACTTAACGACCGCATCACCCCACCCCTTCCCCCCTTCACAAACGGATGACTGAAATTGTCACCTTCGGTTTTTCAACAAAAACTTCCTATTAGGGAACTCCTCCGGTGTGGAACCCGGTACTCTGGCTGTCTACGGTATGAAAAGCGCCGTGAATGAAGACATAAGAAACAACATAAACCTACTTAAATGAACCATATTCTGTAGGCGTTATTGCTTCAGATAGGCCTCCTTTGTAGCGTGTCAGAGATGCTGGGCCGCTACATGGCGATGTTTCATTTCAAGTTTCGATGAGCTTCTGCTTGATGTGCGGTGCTTGTTTGCGATGTGTCATTCCGCAAGAAAAGATAAAGAGTCCGGGGTTTATAGCAGTCTGCGATGCAATTATTGGCGTCAGCGTACCGCCCATGCGGTACATGGAAATTGATTTTGAGTGATACCTCATTTATTTGAGCCAGCGTGGAGGCGGGGTACTGTAGCTACGCCATGCTTCCGAAGAGCGAGTTTATGCCTTTTTCTTACGTGCCAGTATACGCCATAACACATATCGCTTTTTCAACCTTTTCTATCTAGTTCAAGTAACATAACCAATTCGTATTTACGCTTACTGGCCCACTGTCAGGTACATTTCTATGCACCCACCGTCGTGTCTATCAATTAATCAATCAATCGGTATATTTTCCAAGAGATACAGCTGGAGCGGTCCATTGGCAAAAATCAGGCTAAACCGCCTGACTGGGCCCATGAACTCTTGCACAACACTGTCAGTATGACGCACGGAACTTTTATACAAACTCTAACATTTAAAATGAAACATATAGATAGCAAAGTGATTTTTGCACAATGTGATACACTTGAGGTAACAGTCTCAGTACATCATTAAAAAAAATTCAATTTCGCAAATGCAACCAAAATGCAAATATGCAACGTCATAGCACTTTGAAGTATAAAAACATTACAATGTATAAAAATGTGCAAAATGTATAAAAATGCATCAGGAGAATCTATGAAAAAGAGAAATAACCAAGAAATAGGGTACCAGAACACCATTTGCGCTGCAAGGAGTAATGTTTATCAATCAACAAATGGTTGTTTTTAGCTTACTCATTGGTGGCAAAAAACAATTTTAGCTGTCCTAAAAAAATTAGCTGCAAAATCGTATCTATTTAGAATGAATGGTAAGTTGTGCTCTAGTGATTGAAACTTGTATTATTACGGAATGGTCGCTGGTGTCAGTTGTCTGTGTTACAGGTGTTTATGGGGTGATTTCTGGCCTAGAGTGATGCTGATTGTGTAATAAAGTTTTTATTTGTAAGGAAGGAAAGTACAAGGAGCGGATAATTCGGAAGTCGTACTTGTAATTTGCCTTGATTATGTAATAATGTGGGAAGAAAATCCGAGTGGAAGAAGAATAATCAAGGTTTGCGATATGCCGAACGGCGTTATTTTGTAAGATGAGTAGTTTATTGACGTTTTGTTTAGTGGTAATAGGTCATACTAAGCTGCAGTAATTGATATACGAGGCAAATAAAGCGTTCTAAATACTCAGTTTAAATTTTTGTGCGAAGAATCGTCGCGGGCGCGCTATCGCGCCAGCTACAGAAGAGAGTTTATTACAGGTGTTATCTAAATGTTTATTCCAACAAAGCTGGGATTGGAACGTAACACCAATGATCTCGTGATCATTTACAAATTCTACATCATGATTGGCATATTTGAGCGTATATTTCAGTTCATCTCTTGTGTTTTTCTTAGCTCGGAATAAAATTAATTTTGTTTTCGTCGGATTAGCCGTAATTCTGTTTAAACTTGACCAATGAAATAATTTATCCTAAACCGCGTTACATTTGAGCATCACACTATTTTCATCAGGACCAGAAATAAGTATAGTACTGTCATCTGCATATATTACCAATGTTGCAGTTACGTCAATGTGTGTAATATCATGCATATATAAAAATAAAAAGCAGGGGACCTAACACCCTGCCTTGAGGAACACCATTTAAAATCGGTAAAAAAATTGACTGTTAACCAGAAATATGCACTGACTGCACTCTGTTTTCTAGATACGATTTAATAAGTATTACGGTTTCCCAGAAATTCCTGATTGCGATACTTTTCAGCTAAAACATTATGGTTTTGGCCGTCGAAGGCTTTACTAAAATGAATAAAAAGTGCGGAAGCAAACTTATTGTTTTCAATATTTGAAAGTAGAGTGAGTGAAATACTTCAATAAACGAGAGGCCATGGGGCCCGTGGGGGAGCAAGACTGGGGGGAAAAGGGGAAGGTCAGAGCTCGCCCAATATACACAGTTGCAGCCTTGGGGTCCTAATCACAAAATGAACACGTTAAATTCAGGCACTGGCACCAAAATGCACAGTTCACACTTAAAATATGCTTTGTAATAGTTAGCAAGGTTGTTTCAGTGGCCCTTCTTTTGCGAAAACCGAATCGTGCATCCGTACATCCGTAATGATATTTTTCGCTTCAAGATAATTAGACAAACGCGAAACGAATAATTTTTCTATACATTTGGAGAAGACTGGTATGACAGATATGGGCCTGTAATTTTTAGGGTCATTTTTATCTCCGTGCTAAAAATTACCGTTACTCTTGCTCGCTTCATTTTATCTGGAAACACCGCATTCTGAAGAATTAAATTGTAATATGAGTTAATATTGGGGTAATAAATTCTAGGATATACTTAAGAGGTTTAACCTAAATGCTCTCTATATCTAAACATATGCTTTTTTTACGCTCATAAAAGCTCTCCATACTTCCAAATCATCAGTAGGCTCCGAAAAAACGCTTCCAGTAGGACCACTAATAGGTATTTGGAGAGCAGTAGTTTCCCCAGCTGGTACGTCAATGTTTTTAAAGTACCTATTAAAGTTTTTCCCAAGAATTGTTCCAGATAGTACGAGGCCATTCTGGACTATTCTTTCGATTGGTGTGTTTATTTTGCCGCGGCCTGAAAGTGGCTAAAACGTGTTCCGCACATAAAGAGGTGCCTTATTATATTCTTCGTTGTTACTGGAGTGTCTGGCACGTAAGAAAAGAAATAAAACACCTGCGAACTGATATTTCAGCTCAAGTTTGTGAGATCCCGTTGGTCTATGTGCATTCGTAACCAGCCAGTAAGGCCAGTAAGGCCAGTAAGGGCAGTAAGGACGGGACACCTAGGCGGCCAATGCCCCATCGTGGCTCATCACAGAAGACGACGGGGACGACGAAAAGTGGCTGGCTCGTAGCGCGCGCTGTTATGGCCGCATTGTAAATTCTGTAAATAGATCGTTCCTCATCCTTCAACCATCGTTCGAGTCATTGGCTCTGCCGCCACGTTACAATATTATAGCTTCCTATCGCAAAAGTTTCAACTGTTCCATTCCTTCAATTGCGCGTGCGCTGCCTTTTCAGGAACCGTAGTGTATTCACTCGCTTTTTTGTAGAAATGCTTTTACGCCTACGCTTTCACTGAGAAAACGAAAAAAATGTTTTTTACGCAAAACAACAAAACACCTTCAAGTCATAGCAACATGATATGACGGATGGCTCAACGCCTTGTCCCAGATTTGTTAAATTTTTTTTCTCTTCGGGCTATTTACAGGACTTATACCTGGAGTAGGAGGTGGTCTGCAATTGCCCTTTGGACCAGGCGCACCTAACATTCTGAGCACGCTCCTTAGCGGCACACCCTTCGCCACACCTCTTGGTGGAGGCGTCGGAGGTGGTCCTTCTGGCCCTGGTGGATCCGGTGATGCTTCCTCTTCTGGAAATAATGACGCAGGGAGTGCAGGAGCTTCACCAGCTTCCTCGAGTGCCGGTAACGTAATCGTTCTTAAATACTGGCGATAGAGGGAACTTCCCTCAGAAAGCAGTTATGGCCTTAACCCCATTCAGTGCTTTTAAGTAGATAGAAAAATATATTCACACGTTCCTTGTTCTTGTAGCACAGAAAGCATGTTCAATTTCGAAGCTTTAAGAGGGCAGCAGTAGAAACAGCTGCAGCGCTGCCTTATTTCTGTTGGAAAACTAAGCGACTGCTCTGCTTTCTTTCGCGTCAGCATTAACTCTGCTAAAGTTCCGGCCATCGGAAAGGGCCTGGAATTTGTCATATGATAAGGTTCCTTATCATCGCGGCGTTTTTAGTTGCAACAAAGCTACTGTGTTTGTGAGAAGATGTTTATGCCGGTATCTTTGTGTTAGGCAGGCAACGCCAAAGCTTGTCTTTTCGTTAAGAGACTAGGTGCCTGCGCGGAGAAGAACCTGCCATAATATGTTATTATACGAAACGCCCGGGGTGCGCGCAAACCTGCACTTCGAGACACCCGCTGAAATGTACCGGATTTCTTTATTCGTCGGTGACTCCAATAGGAAGCGGGATACACAAATTGCGTTGTGTGCTCTCAAGGCTTCTTGTGTTAACCGTGGCTCAGCATCGCTTGAGTGACAATATTTACGGGCGCCACACTGTTTTTGAGAACCATTTTAGTGAGACTGTTATGCCAGTATCTTTCGCATTGGATTAGGACAGCGCATGTTTTATAAACAAAGCTTCGTGTGACAGAGGTGGTCGGGGTCCAGAGCGTGCATTTGGCTTCACCGTTGTGCGTTGAGAACTAGGTGACGTTAAATTGCTTGGTGTCATCAGCGGTGTCGAGGTTGCAAAATATGCCTCGTTTTCCTGTCTGTCACAGAAGCACAGCAAAGCGAGAACGAGCACCAGCAACTGCGACGCCTCGCCGTTTACATAGAAACGCATCCAAGCATCCGCGCCCATGGCGGTCCACGTGTCACCGCGGGAAGTGACTCGTCCCAAGGTTGCTTCGAAATGCACGCCCTGGCGTTCTATCCTACCTTCGTATCGCCGGTCCCTGTCGTCCTACAACACAATAAGAACCACTGGTGGCTCTTTCGATAACGCGTTCTGGTAGTGGGGTGCTCCATTGTAATGCTCATCGGGCTTCGCCTTTCAAGAATCATACAAGGAACAATCAATAATTATGTTTCATGATTCTATTTATGGCAACTGTAGCAATGGAGCGCTATAGGAGCGGCCACCCAATGCCAGTTACTCGATATGTGCGCCGCGTCCGTCATCTGCAGCGATTGATGCTAGTAATACACGTGTGGGAAAGGCTTGCAGAGCGGCTGCCCAGGAAACATGTATCTCACAGTCTTCCCCCTAGCTGAACTGTGACCGGCTTTAAGTGGGTTACCCGAAGGGGAAGCGACATATCGATCCACCCGCGCCTGCCGCAGCCACTTCGCAGCTACTTCCGAGTGAATAGAGCAGTTTAATGATGTCGACGCTAAATGAAATAGATTTGATCCGATTTTTCCCAGCCATGTAAACCCTGCCATTGATGTTGAGTTCTTCGCTTTATTTGAAGCTGTGCGATAGAACACGTGCAACATGGCCGTACCGACCCCATGGCAAAATTATGTTGAATGAAGGGCACTTTGAAATGAATTTCGCGTGATTCCGTTTTTCCCATGTGCGAATATGAAGGAGTCAGTACTCGTACTGCACTCCGCCCTTAAGAGATAAAGCTTCGGGAGATCTTTTTTTCACAATAGTATATACGATAGAACAGTAATTGCGGGGTTAGTGTCCGAAAAACGTTTCGTGCTGAAGCGCTCTCGCTAGCAAAAAAGGTATCAGACTTGATCAGATAGGTTTAATCTGTAATACCTTCAAAAGTCAGTTCAGTATTCCCAGGCGCCCGTGTGTGGTTGGGTACCAGCGAAAAGCTAAATGAGAGCCCACGTACCAGTTTATACAGTCTGGTGCTAGAATATCTTCAGAACAAAGGCGTTCGTGAGGTGGGCGCGTCGCATATTGGGGCAAAGAATTTCAGGAAGCTTTCCTCTTCTTTATACCTAATTAAAATCTTGAATAATGTACACAGCAGTGAACCCCGTAAGATCTGACTCAATGTTTTTTTTTAAAATACGAATTAAAAGTTACACGAATGGTGAAGAAGTTTAAGAAACTGAGAGGTCAGCTAAGCCCTCTTCATAACGCAGCGAAGGCAAAGGCATTATTGTGGTACTGCCAAACGCATTGTCTCCGAATCTTCGACTTTGTTTAAACAGCACAACTTATTCTTCTTTCACGCATAGTTATTTTCTTATTACACTACCCTTCCAACGTATTCCATATGCCAGTTCTCATGCCATCAAGTTAGGTGAAGTCAATTCCAATCGGTTGAGTTTTTCATAGTCGCTGTTTGGACAGCGCGTGTCGTATTAATACCTGTAAAAGTGCACCTGTTTGGTCTACGGTCCGTTTATTTTTGTTCTGTGTCAACAAAAGACAGTGTGCTCTCACTAGTCTGTTCTACGACCTAGTTTCATCAACCTTCCCCAATGTGGCGGTTGCCATCCACGCTGAAGTAAAATCTTGAGACGCATCATGTCATTCTAACGCGAGGCGCAGGTGTTCAGCCGTTGGTTGGTCTGTTTGTTGGTTCGTTAATTCGTTGGTTAATTCATTTGTTTGTTTGTTTGTTTGCTGGTTCGTTCTTTGCCTTAGGCTTGGCTGCTACCGAAAGAAGCGTCACTGCGTTGCTCTCATTTGCGGAAGCACCAACTTCTCCCTCATCATTCTGAGAACTTCGCAACGGCGCTGTTCCGTTGGCATTTTCTTCAGAAGCGTTTTCAAGCAGTAAATCCCATGTTGTACGGCAAGACAGAGGTTGTTTGATGACCGCAGCTCTAGTTGAAAAAAAGACTATCATATGCGCGAGAATGTACCTTTTTTCGCCTATGCTTCGCTGGTAATCCACATTCACAAATAGGAATTGATGATGATTTTTTTAACCTGGAGAGGGTAGCGCTGACATGTTTTGTTTTTGTATTCGCTTATGCATCCACTCAGCGGTTGTAACTAGTTTTGTTTCATTGGCTATCGCAAACGCCCATCCAACGTGTAATTTTTTTTACAATGATGATGGGACTCTCATTTACATCTTTATGACTCGCTTAAAGTATTACTGAGATTTCATCCCTTTGGAATAATGGGCATATGCAAGAGCCACGGCGACAGACTTAAAGGGAAGCTGAAGCGCTTTCCAAAAAAATTGAGTTAGATTAACAGTTATATAGTTTCTTGCGCGCTGATTCCGAATATCACATTGAAATTTATCGTACATGAGTCCAAGTGGCATTTATCTTGCAAAAAGCGCGGCCCCGTTTGAAAGACGCGCGCTTTTCGTCTTTTGACGCCCGTGATTGGTTGCGCCCGTCATGACGTCAAAGGAGGACACCCTTCGGCCGCGCGGGTTGTCGGAAGCATTGCGAACGATCGCACGGTTGCCTTTGCGGCAATTTAGCTTGCAGTTTAATTTTCGCACATGACTGGAAGTTTGTTTTATAATTTCCCGTGCTGTTGGTTCAATTATCTTGGAGCTTAAATTTGCTCTACACGACAGAGAACACCAAAGCAGTGACTGTGACGGCGACTAGTGGGTTCCATCAAAATATTTTTGAATTACGCAACCAGCATAAGGGATTTTTTACCTTATGGTAATATTAGGTACTGCCTTAACTGTTTCTTATTATACACAAAACCATTTATGCCGAAGATTAATGGGCGTTTTTTAAACAATCTACCAGCGAAAAGCACGTACGTGCACTGCGCGAAAAAATAGCGTTCATGCGCTGTAAACGTATATGCGAGACACATCTTGCCGGTACACGCATAAACCAACAAGCAGACTCTGCTTCCCCATTTCCTTTGTTCGTTATCGCCCACCCCAGCCCCGTTACTCATCCCCGTACACAGACCCACAGGCGCGCGCCATTTCGGCAGCGGCGCTACAGCGCCTCCGCGATTGCTAGCTGCACTTCGATGAGTGGCGTCTTACTGCTTCACATTGCATTTATTCTGAAAACACTGCAGCATACTAGTGCCTGCTCAGCATTATTGGCTGTAGTAGGGCTTGATTTTCGCTTGTGCGTTGCGCATTCTGCTACAATATTACGGCCACCTCGTTATAATTAACAGACCAGTCAGACAAGGCAGTTGCGTTGTAATTACGTTACTTAAGGTAACAATCACCAAACGTTTGGGATAATGAATCGTTGGCCTGTTTCAGCATTTCTAGATTTAAGCATTTACCGCGCTAGTCGGACAGAGGCCGTATATTTACTCTTCGCTCCTAATTTTTTTAGTATCATCATTATATATATACACCGACTATCACTGGAGCACACTTGAGGTTCAGTGACAACAAGTGCTTGCCAGGTAGTAATATGCAGCCACACGGAATCTTGGGCAAAAAATTAGGCCCCCGCAGTCAACACAAATTATGGCACGGTGGTGGTTCGGAGTGGTGTTTTTTTTTTTAATTCCAGACAAACATCACCTTATCGTGACATGTATACTTGCAAAATAAGTAATCTGGTTGTCTTGGTTCTTTTACTTTGTAGGAATACTGTTTACCTCTTAGCCGGGAGAGAACTTCTATCAGGATTGGCCCCTTGTTTTAGTTGTTTCGCCAAAAAAATGTTTTTTTGAACACTGTCCTGAGCCCATAGGGAAAGAAAACCGACGCGTTTAACGAAACAAGTATTTCCTGAACAAATGTGACTTGGTTTCTGGAATGGAACGAAACATCCCCGGCCAAAGTACAGCAGTATTCCCCATCCTTCCTAAATCTAGAATCTAATGTGAACATTCACGTCCGTCACATCAAAAAAAAAAAAAAAAAAAACGCATTGGAGCGGTTTACAAAGTATTTAACGTAGTGTAGTATATTCTCTGTCATCAAGCACAGCCACCTCGGCTGTCGCTTCCGTATGTTATCAAGCATCCCGGCGTGGCATTATTCTGCTTAGGAATACGCATGATAACGTATGCCTCGTTTGGCGTTCGTGCATACTTTTTGAACACGAAAATTGTACAAATGTGTGCTATCAACCACAACAACAACAAGTATCATTCACAAGGAAACACGGCGAAAAGAGCATGGCCGAGGCAGCCGATCCGGCCGGAAGTCCAGGTATGACGTTTTTCAGCCGGTTTTCGCCCGCGCTCTTCGGTCTTCCGGCATCGCGCGGCGAGATGGGGGCGGGGCATCGGGCCACTTTTGTTTGCTCATTGCGCCGCTTCTATTGCATGTATTGCGAAAATATTTCGTACACATGAACTATTCAATGTGTACTTGCTGCTAGTCAACTTTTCTTTTAATTCTAAAACCGCTTCACCTTCCCTTTAAAGGTTGAGAATAGTAGGGCGAATTTGTTATTTGGTGTTCAGGAATTCTCGCCTATCTTTTCACTTTTAGCTATCCGCCATTTTGTGTGCCATTCGCAGTCCTTTTGTGGGTCATATTTAGGCACCACGTACGCGAGATCTTGGACCTACCAACTAACCCCTCTTTTAACATTAAAATTTCAGAATCTCCAAAACGGCGATTGCCGAAGAAATGCATAAGATGCCTTGGTGTCCACCAGACATATGAGAATTCCGCATTGCTATTACACAAATATGGATGGCTTAGAAGACATTTCTAAGCACCGCATAAGGTATTGATGAAAAAGTAAGAAGACCCAAAGGGTTTTCTTGCAAATGTATTTAATAGGCCTGTGATACTCGGGTTCTAGCACCCGGTCGCGGTTCCTAAGGACGAAACCGAGTCACTTAAAAACCACACCTTTGCTCGAGGTCCCGTTCCACATGGTCCGATCCTCAGATTTCCCGCTGCGCACACCCAGTCTCGCGTTCTCAGCCATTTTCGTTGGTTGGTTGGTAAGTTGGTTGCCTCAGACCATGGCACATACCCACGCGGGGGATTGGCCAAGAAGCCGTATTCAGACCTAGGTTCTGTCGCGCGCCATCGCCTTGTCCCCTTTGCGTGGTTGTGAACATGTCCTTCCCGTGGGATTGAACACCGTCACTGCTGTCCGATCACTACACTCTCCGCTACTCCGAAGAAAAAGTTTGGGACTAGAGATGCGAGCGGTTGAAAAAAAAACAATAACGATTAGGAAAAAATCGGTTTCTTTTGTTTTTTCGACCAGGATAACAATAAAAAACAGCTTTTCTTGGAAATAGATTCTTATGCAACCAATCTGCAGTGTGACAAATGCTGTCTGAAATGATTGCCTTGACGTGAACCCCTGGGCAGTTTTTAGGAGCCCAAGGTCTGCTGCTACTTTTGTGATGCAGCATGTAACAATTATATTATTTTCAGTGTTAGCGGAACGATATATGATGCAGCTAAGTCTTTAAAGTGATGTGAAGGCAAACGACAGCAATTATTGAAGACTCCTTCACTACTGCATAGTGTTTGCGGGGCCATCACGTTCATATCTCAGGCGGTGCACATCCAGATCATTGTAGTTCTATTCTGTCCCGGTATAGGGTTTGTGCTGTAGTTACCGCCCTTTGCTGCGGATCGTGGCGATCCTGTTTCAAATTCCATTCTGACCTAAATTAGTCTCTTTGTTTATTTTGTTTACTTATTTTTTTACAGAGGCCGTAGTTTAGTTACATTCGTGTAGTCGACAACAACTACGGTCACTTTTTGCGTTTGATGAGACATCTGAGGCTTTCGCCGTAAGAAGTACGTCGAATTATTCAGAAATGTGTGCGGGATCACCTTCTTTAAATTTGTTATATTTTGCAAAAAAAAATCACGCCCTTCAAAATGTTGCGAATACTTACATTGGTACTGCGAAAGACAGTTTGACATCCACCTGAATGAAGCCATACGGCTACAAGGGAAAGCTGTACAGCTTCCTCAGAAACTTCGCAGTTGAAGAAAAATTCGTCCTGATTCAGGATCCGAACCCGGGACCAACGCTTAACTAGAGCAGTCACTCTACCAACTTAGCTAACCAAGAGGCTAGTTCAGCTTCAGCTCAGGAGGCTAGCTTCCTTCGCAGAAACTTGTTCCACCTTGGGGGTTTCCCCTTAATCTGGTCGATTAATTTACATCGGTAGTTGAGACACAGCCTTCGATGAGCCGAGATGATGCTCTTGTTTACAAAATGGCTGTCTGAAAGCAACATAGAAGGTTGAGGAGGTCCTTCGCGAAAATATCCATAGGATCAGGCCAGCACAAGTAAAGTCATTGAAGGCTCTGTATCGCTACCGTGCTGGAGGACCTCATGCACAGACTAGGCCGCGTTTGACAGCCTCGGAGTGAAGAGGGAGGGCCTCCAACCTGCCCAGAAGGAAGCAGCGCCGGGGGTGAGCCGAGAGCACCAACGAACAGTCCGGTTCATTGCCCGGAGTACGCGCGCCGAGGTAGCACAGTGGTGAGGATAGAACAGTGATGGCCTAGAGTAAGCCCGTGGGGCCGGGTTCGGTTCTCAAGACCAGGAGTCACGAGCCTAGGCTGTCACCGAGTGAGACAACGCGTTGATGTGGGAGTGGTGATACTCGCCCCAATCGTGCGGCGGTGAATAAGGGCGCAGATGGAGCGTGAGGTAAAATGAGTGCTGGACGCCACCGCAGGGAAAAAAAGCGCTGTGTGCCCGAAGGCAAACACAGCGCTAGCTCTAACGCACCAACGAAATGAAGGAGCTGCGTCCTGTGGTACAGATCAACAACCCAATTCAGTGGCAAGAAAAGGTGGACAAAGGACAAAAAAACCTAAAAACAATGCAGCAGAAAAGAACGTGCCTTGGAAAGTTATTACTCCGTCCCAGGCAGGACAGGACTGTTCGGCCTAACTTAAGCCAATGTACTTTGGCCAGTCATTTTCTATCTGGCCTTTTTCCGGCAGATGTGTTCGGCCCGTGTCCAAATGTGGGAACTTTGTCTGTATTCATTTCATGTCATTTCGTTTATTTTTTTAATTTATTTCACATTTTTTGGTACACGAGCAGGCGGGAGAAAAAGCCACCTAACGGCAGCTTCACAAGGACCCCCACCCCCATGGATATCCAACGGTCAGTCTCCGTCGGCCAGTCGACCGGCTTACGTTCATACGGCCATATTCCCGCCGTAGGGCTTCGGCCATTCAAGAGCCATCTGTGTGCGGCCGAAGTACGTCCACTGGAGCTCAGCCGATATGCGGCGGTGGGACTGCAGCCGTAATAATGCTGCCGGAAGTGTGGCCATACTACGGGCATTGGAGTTCAGCCACAGTACGTTAACTGAACTGATGCCGGTAGACGACCACTGCATGCCGCGCAAGCACACGACTCAGTCGCACTGTTCAGGAACCCAAACCCACCATTTTGGGTCCAGTGCAACCACATCAAAGTCAGCCCGCGTGCCACCACCAGCCGTCCAGCCTTCAGTGCAGTCTTGCTTAGTGATCAGCGTCAGATGACAGCTAAATGCATTTCTTAAGCACTGCTCACATATGTGTTTCTTATCATTGCTGTGCCTTTGTTACTGTCGGATGCAGAAAATACTCCTTTCTTTGCTATAGCTGGTATAGCTGTGTTGTACAAGTCCAGATATATTCTGCGCGGTGGCCCAGCTGTAATAAACAGGGGGGGGGGCGCAGGCGGAGGGCGAATACTTTAGTTTGTTGAATTTCACAAAGATGAAAGTGCCGCTTTTAACCAATTTCTTTTAGGACAATGCTCCTGAGCACTTCCATGGTCTGACTAAATCAAGTATTTTTACAACAGCTGTTTTACCAGTTCAGTTGCATATAAAAGCGGCACGAAGGCCCCTACGAAGCGTTTTGAAATTCCACAAAACACTCACGAACATTGCATATAAGTTCCTTCACACAAAAAGTATGTCCAGTTTTTGACGATTTTTCTTAGAAAGCTAATTTCATACTCGATCAACTGTTCTGATGACCTTTCAAAGGGCTGAATCCGAGGAGAGATCGAACAAGTACCTTCATTTTCAATTAATAATTGATGTTTTCATGAGTTACGTGCACACCAATTGAATAGTTCAACAGTAAATTTTCATCTATTGTCGCACTTTGAAAAAAAATTGAAGACGTGTTGCGAATGGCACCCTTCTTCTGGTGGCTGAAGTTGAATCCAACTGTGTTTACACGCAAGCAAAGGTGTAAGACTGAAGTTTTATAATGTGTTTCAAATAAATAACATAGCAATGGTAGTATGCATAGAGCAAAGCTTGCATACTGGAACGAATAAAACATAACCAATATTTCATTGGTCTAGTTTGAATTTGTAAGGCTCTCACCCCTCGGAGGCGAACATTGCGGCTCGGCTCTATTTATACACACCTTCCTGAAGCTTTAGAGTCTAACATGACATATTCGCACACCCCTCCAAAACAGAGCCAGCCGTGCCTTTGCACTCTAACCATTCCAGTGGCCATGTTTTCGCACTTATAGCAGCGTCAATTGCTGCGTGTTAGCCCTTTTTTTGCCTCGAAAATTGCCACGCAGGAAAAACAATTTTTGTACCCTTCTATTCCCATTATCCAAAGGATGCCCACTAAGAGGCGCTTTTCACCGGGCCTCTATTTTTTATTTATTTGATGCCTGCTTCGCCTTCCATACATTACACGAAAAGGGGATACATAAAAGTAAGCATTGAATTTGTGACCAAATAACAAACTAATTCTACAAAGCGCGGTGAAAATCGCCATAATAAACAATGGATACGATCATAGGTGAAGATAATTACACCTGTCGTAAGGAAAAATGAAAATGAATTGCGCAACGCGTCATCTCTAAAGGAATGCTTATAATTTACTTGAGGATCAATGTCCCACTTTGGGGTATGTAGAATGGCGCTTTGGATATACTTCTCCCCAACGATTCCAGTTTTCGAGTGATAGATCTTACAAAAAACTATCAACCGGAGATAGGGTCTGCGGTGTTTAACGTCTTATCATTTAAATTTACTTTTAACTTTACCTCATGCTATGTAGACGCTCTTAATTACCTAAAATGAATGGCACTGCACTATTCTCTATGATTCCGAGCGTATCAATCAGCTCTTTGGTGTACAGACCCCGGCAAACAAACGAGTACTCAAACGTTGGGCACACATGAGTGAAATATGTTGTTCTTTTAAGTTAAATGGAGGTTTGCTGTATTTTGTCTCAGAAAGCCGAACACACGTGCAGCCTTAACTTTTATGTTGTGAGCGTGCCTACTTCACCTCAAACCACTTGTTAAATAAACTCCTAGTTGTATATATTCTGTGGTCGTTCATAAGAAACGTTATTTACGCTATATGTATTCAATTCGTATGAACGTTTCCTTCTATAAGTGACTCGAACAGACTGTTTACATACAATGACGACATTTTTCTGAATAGGCACACCAGGATGATATTACATTCAAATCATGCTGCAGGTATTCGGAATCACTTTCATTCGCTAGAATCCCGTAAACTACACAGCCATTCGCCAACATTTTGAACGAAGATTTGGAAGCCAACAGTAATATCACTAACAGCAAAAAAACTGGGCCACAACTGAGCCCTGGGGAATTCCTGAGGTCACGGGAACATATACGGACGAACAACCCTAGAGAACGACCGACTGCTGTCTTAGAGAGAGATACTGGGCTATCCGTGAATTAACCCATTAATTGAGTTTGTACCCTTGCAGTGTACTTACAAGAAGGTCATATGAAAAAAACTCGAGTGCGTTTTAGCAGTCCAAGAAAACAAAGTCAACTACTTTACAGTTATCTACTGCTAAAGCCAAATCACGTGTGAGCTCAAAAAGCAGCGTTGAGCAAGAAAACCTGACGAAATCTGTGTTGGCTAGGATACTGGAGGTTATGTTCAACAAAATGTGTCATATCCCAAGTGTAGTGCAGCTCCCCTTCAAATACCGCAACTAATTAAAGTCCACGCTTCGTCATTGACAAGGCTCTTGTTTACGCAAACTTAAAGTAACACCTGCTTTTTAAATCGGTGGTCATAAAATCAATGAAGAAACCGTGCATGGCACCAAGTTTAGCCTAAAATTGCACGAGCTTATCCTCTTATATGTTTAGTACGACCAAATATTGCAATAACGTTTTTCGCAATAATATTGTCAGAAGAACTGCCGGAAACGCGCTTTTGCAAGCCCTTGCTGTCTTTGGTGAGGAGTCCTTGTAATGGCGCTGGTTGAGCTCCTGCGCGGTGGCCGCTTGCTCGACGCTCTTGTAAGCTAGTTATTTTCGGTGAACCATGGTCATCTCGGGCCCGACATCTATGCCGGGTCGATGTATCCAATGCTCTCCATTTTTTGAAGTAGCGAATAGCCTCAACCTGATGCTTCGACGTCGCCGGCGGACGAGGCGTGGTAGCGCTATTACTGGCGAGGCTTAACTCACTCGTCGGTGTGGTACAGTCTTCGTGTGGCAATACGTAGCATTCCGAAGGCCTAAAAGGTTAACTGGTAATGTCCAGTCGGTACTTAAACTTTGCCAGCTCACGCAGTACCCCTCATTACTGCTTGACAAACGAAGATCGTCCATTTAAAGCGTAGGAACACCGAGCGAATGCGAAATGCGTCTGCACCTCTGGGCACTCTAACGATTGTTTTCTCACCGATGGAAAAACCCAACGTAGACCACCCTGTCTCCTTCTAAACAGCAGTTGTGCATGTGCTCTCGGCGCCCAGAGGCGTGCCGTTGTTCGGCTGTACACCACTTACCAAATGAATGACGGATAACCTGAGCCTACGTCAGCTGGTCTCCTCCTGCACACGGGTTGCAAATGTTCTGCGGCCGTTCGCTTGCCGCAATTAGCTTGAAAATCGCTAACCAAATGAAGGACGCACATTCTGGGGCCGTATGTCGACCGGTCCCCTTTATAACACCGGTTGCCCGTAGAAAACGAATATTCTGCCGCTGTACTCGCGGTTCACCGTAGAAAGAACGAATGCACGGCAGCCGCACTCCGGCCGTCTCCTTCAGAACACCAACTGCCACAAGACTACGAATATTCTGTAGCCGGTCGCTGGCCGTGCTTCCGATGAACACTGCTTCTCGAAGAAAAAACGGATGTCCTAATGCCGTACGTCGGCTGTTCTTTTAGATGCGGAGCATCTCTTGCTCGGGGGTATGTCCCGCGGCATCGGCGTCCCCACTCACACTACGCATGCGCAACTCTCCTCCTTCCCGCTCTCCAACAGCTGCGCGTTACTCTCTCCACTTCTCTCCTACCACCTGCTTGCGCTTCTCCTGCGTTCTCGCTTCTGCCTCGCGGCACATGTGCTACTCTCCTCCTCTAGTCTCCTCTCCTTCAAGTGTAAATATAAAGCGGGTAGAGCGCTGCGCGCGTTCAGTGCAGCGCTTGCTTCGGTTGACTCCGTTGATGCTTGCGAGGAAGTGTGATGGAAGCAACAGTCCCGTCAGGGAGTGGGCTGACGCAAGCACGCGTCAGCATCAGCCCAAACACTAATAGCAACGTTACGTTCACTCAAGACAAAGCTGCGAAGCGACGGGCACGCGACGCTGAACGCAACCGCTTGAAGCGAGTGGCAAACCCTGAACTTCGTCAGCGCGAAGCAGCTTCGAAGCGTCAACGTCAAGCAGCGGATCCTGAGCTTCGGCAACCTCAAGCATCGTCGGTTCGAGAGCACCGAGCGGCGGTACCGGAACTTCGACAATTTCCCCCAAACCCAACTACTAACACAACGGAATGCAACGGAACCCCCCGATGCTCCGCATCCTACTCAGGGTTCACCTCGGGAAGATGGGGTAATTTTTCTAAATGTCGGACGCCCAAAGTAAACTGAATATCTGATAGCCGGGTACCCGCCGTTGTGTGTCTGAACACGGGCGGCCGGAGAAACACCGAAGTGCTGGTGGCCGAATGTTGGGTGTTTAGAGTATGGTTAGTGGCTGCCAGAACCTGGATGCTGTCCGGACATGCCAGAAAACAGGCATAGACGGGCCGGTCCTGGGACACAGTTTCTGTGCTACCTGGGGTCTGCGGAGACGCCTGGGGTCTGCGGAACAATTACTGTCTCACCAAAAGCACATAAGACCACATGGTACTGCTTAAAGTCCGATTTGTTCACCGGGCCTGCATGTTCACCTGTACTAAGGGTGCATAAAAGTTAGATTATAAAAGACAGCCTCTCGCAGACAGTAATAGCACCTTCCCACTTTCGTGAAGCGTCACTCAGCAAATGAGCGTGCAGGAGAAACAGGTCGCCAACCACAAACTGAACATCTCGACAGCCCAGGTTGTACTGGTCAGCGAACTGGAGACTCTGAACGTCAAGATGTTCCCGGGCAGCCTTTACCGTATCACGCAGGAGCTGGCCGACGGCCACAGTATGGGGCGACAGACCAGGACCCTAGTTTATTTCTGAGAGACGTGCCCGCTCGAGAGGAAATGGCATATCCTTACTGTAATTAAAACAATCCGGTGTAAACCCAGTTGAGCGATTCACCTTGGCCAGCATCGACTCGATTGCAACGTCCAGTTTCGACTTTTTCTGGATGCTGAGCGGCCTTGGATTGCAGCTCCAAAGAGGCGCGTCCTCCGTGTCAAGGCGCTGTTGGAGGATGATTGTGACCCGAGGGGCCTCCATGAACATTTAAACAAACAGCTCCAGCACATAGGTGAGCTGCTCGCTAATAGGTACTGCAGGGATCTTCCTCCAGCAACGTTACGATTCCCACAGGATACACCGATTCAGTGGCGACCACGGATGACCTTGACAAGGTTCACATATCAGTTGACGCCGCAAAAGGTATCAATTCTGCGTCATTGCCGAATCTGTAACCACCTCCCACCAAATAAAGCACGAGGACCTCGCGTTTATTGGTAGTTGCCCATAATCATGTCCACCACAAAGCCAGGACACTACCTAAATCGCTGCCGACACGTTCTGCTTGCGCACGAAGGTGTTATAGCACACAGCACCGCGTCCTTCAATAACAGCGCTATTGGCCACTCGCAAACGGGTGCTGCGTTTGCGCAACTTGACGCTACGTTCGCAGAAGAGTTCATAGACTCCATCATCACTTAGTGAGACTGCCGCCACTGTCAAGCAATGCGTAAACACCAGTTCCAGACACGCGAAGAAAAAAAATGAGGTACCACGGGCAGTGTCCGCGCTTCAGCACGGAAGAGAGTGGATAGGAAAACAGAAGCCCTCGCCACCAGTCGATTCTGGGGTACTCAGCAAAGGGTTATTGACCATCAGCACCTGCGGCTGCATTCGTACGATTTATTGGTAGTGGTATTTTGGCGACTATACTCGGAACAGTCAAGAACGGCAATACCTCCTTTACGGTATCACTCCAGACGGCCCAAGGAGGGCCCGAGATGTCAACGGGCGCGTGCGTTTGAAAGAAGATTGCGATCAATGCGTGACATGGCCGTCTTCCACTTCTCACGTAGTTTCTAGTCGCTGCAGTAGTTTATAAGCATATGAAGTAAACAAATCATCAAAACCACTCGGGTCATGTTCAAAATATTCCCAGCAATGCCCTACTTGCGCAGCGTGGAGCAACATCCGGCTGTGGCGGTGAAGCACAGAGGCAACTTCCGTTGTCGTTCTAAAGTTGTACCCGATTTTATAACCATCACACAGGGACAGTCCCGACGGATGTGTCCTGGCTGTCCAGATTGCTAACAGCCGCCCTCTTGAGTTCCATCACGCATCGTTGCGGCACGACCCTTCCGCCTCGACAACTCGACGAGAAGAACCTCTGTGGAATCAGAAGACTTTGTTGCCGGCACGAAAGCGAGATACTCTGGTAGGGGGGCGGTAAGCCTGGCAGTAAAGATGGCCTGCTTTCCCAACGCAGCAACACTGTCTGTAGCTGCCGCGGGGAGTTTCCACCATGGGCTGCACCATCTAGTGGTCTTCCGCGCTTCAACCTCCTGTCACCAAGGGCAGAATGGCCTACTGCGCGGGTGGAGTTCAAGCCCGCCGCTTCCGTACGCGGGTGTGGACTTCGCTCTGGCGAAGTCTCGAAGGTGTCGCTCTAAGGACAATGTGGCTCAATCGCCTCAACTAATGGCGGAGGGGGTACATAATTTAGCTTCGATATCAGAGCTTCCTCGGTTTCCCGGTCTGATCTCGCCATCTCCTCCAAGCTCAAGTAATCACGACCGTACAACTAAGGTCGGAAGCACGGGTGGCGTCATCGTAAGACGTGAATTACCATCTCTGCGTCAGACGCACCCGGAATAGCTCTTTTGAAGAGCTGCCAAGTAGCTCGAATGTATTCGGAGAAGCCCTCCTGCGGGTGCTGCGTGCGTGCCTCCAACTACCAGCAAATGCGGTACTCTTAGTTGGGAGACAGGAGCTGCGTGCGGATGCGCGCCTCGAAATCGTCCCAGTACGCTAACGGAGCCTGCAGGCGCCAGCAGCGACCGGCGGAAGCCGAAAGAGCAACTGAAAGCCAAAACGAACTCGTCCGAGGCACCCTACGCCGCCTTATATACCGCGAGGACACACAGCAAGTCCGCAACTGTATTGCGGTCGCCCAAACACGTGAGCCGCCAAATTACAACACTCGGATAACACGATGGCACGTGCTGAGGCCTAGTATGTCCCCCCTTCCCTTCCCCCCCCCCGGCACCCACCAAACGGTTCTTGATGTCCTATGAAAGGTCCGCGATCGGGCGGAGTGGGTCGGCAGGCCCTGTGGCGTACGTATAGCTTGCGGACTCACCCGGATAACCTCAGGGGCTCCGACAGGCATTGCCTCCGCGGCGAGACATGTCCATTCTATGACCAAATGTCGCACGCCGGGAAACAAAAAAGCAGGTTGAATGGTTAAAAACGGGGAAGTTCTCAGCAGAATGCGCCCGAAATACAAAAACATTACATAAAAGCCCCAAAAGCGACCAATACTAATAATACAATTACACACGTGAGATAAGCCAACCGCGGAGTACGACAAAGACAAAGCTACGTGGTTCCATCCAGAAACCAAGGCAAGCACCAACTTCGCTAAATGTGGCACCTGGGTAAGACCACCCCATTTGGCCCTCCAAAACAACACCGAGCCCTCGGAAAAGCACCTTTTAAGTGCGAATGCACTTTATAAGCGACCCCAAACCATCCACCGCCGGCGGCGGCGGCGGCGTCGGCGGCGTCCGCAGTGCTCCTCTATATTTAAAAACGAAACAGCATCCGGCGCCAGGTTTCGATCCGAGGACTTTGCGGCCGCTAGCGCGACGCGCTACCGGACTAAGCCACGAAGCCCACGCTGATATCAGTGTGAGTAACGCGCCTTATATCTTTAACGCATTCAAACTACCGTAGTCAGCGGCGTGCGTGGCGACTCAGCGGCGTTATAGCGGCTTGATAAACTGCGTGGTGTACACGTGATACTAAAAACCCGATGGAAGAGATGGAAGAGAAGGCGGCGAGGCGGTGGGCTGCGGGGGCCGAGCGCAAGCGCCGCAAGCGGGCCGACAACCGTGCATTCGCACTTTCACATTCTCCCCCTCGGGGAAATGCGGGGGAATTTTTTAATATGCGTCCTGTGCCAAAGGTCCAGCTATCGCGAGGTCCTTCTTCGCGGTGGCCCGGTTCCTCGCTGTCGGCATTGTTGTAGTTGTTGTTGGTGCTGCTCCTTCATTAAAGGCACATATCCACGCGGGGATTGGCCAAGAAACGTAGCAACTTTTTTGGGTTAATACGAAAAAACCTTACTGAACTGCAAAATTATACGGTAGAATTGAAAAGGGGAAAACCCATAAAATAAATAATAGAAATGGTGAAGAAATACAGATTCATGGCCCCATCATGTTCTAACCTAGCTCGTGACATCGTCCACATCTTCCTCGTCACCTGACACCCGGCGGGGTGAATGGCCGCCAGGTTGGTTTGAGCACAGGGTTATACGGGGAGTAAAAAATACCATCAAGGCACCAACGCGTAAAGAAACTTTTATACCCATGAGCACAACTCTTAATGTGTAATGATGACATGACCTAGTAGGTGAGTAAATTAAGACGAATGCCAACCCTACAAACACGCCAAAAAATGGCTGCAGTTTAGCAAAGCGACTAATATGCAAAGCGACTGATCGGTTTAGCCCGATTAATTCTTGGTTTCACTTGGTTAACCCCTCGTTTAGCTGTAATTAATATACTTCGGTGTACACTGAACGTTAAGCCAAGCATAACAGCTGTGCCTAGTTTTGTGGCTATACAAGACTGGGATTAGGCTCGGCCAGTGAAGCAGCTGTACGTCGCCCAGTTGTACGTCTTTGGTGACCCAACTTCAAACAAGCGAGCTGTTATGTTAGTTGTTCCTTGGGTCGGTAGTGTTATACTAACGGGATGCTGTAAAAAAATCCGAGTGATCGCCATATGAACCTGTACCCAAGGAACAGTGGCTGTTGGCAATCGTTTACTGAAAAGCTGGAGGCATCTTAAACTCAAATGGGAGTTCCCTCGTGGTGAAAGCTTAAATCGTATATGCACACTCCCGGCCCAAATGAGCATCTGCCCAACTCCCAGGAAAACATCAGATGCACATATAGGAAAAAGGAGCAGCTCGCCGGGCGATATCCGCAAGGCGGTCAGACGTCGCTTCGCGACGACGGCACAACGCATCTCGCACCCGCAGAACGCTCAGAGAAGACGGCGCGGCCTCGCTCTTATCCATGACCAAGCTCGCACTCAGTAGGCGAGCGCTGCACTCCTCTAATCACGGCATGCGGAGGGTCACCTGGTCATGTGGTGACCCTGCTACGGAGACGGGATGCGCCTAGCCGGCAGCGGCGGCGGATGGGCGCGGCGAGTGACGTGAAGACTTACGGCAACTGTGCCGCGGCTGGGTCATTTAGAGAGCAGGCAGAGAGTTTTTTTTCCTTCTCACCCCCTGCCCAATGAAGGTCAAATTGCTCGCGGAAGGGACACTCGGTTCGACTAGGTTACCAAAGCTTTCTTTAAAAGCGTCTGCCCGACGCATTGTAGGTAAACAGTCCCATAAGCAATCGCTAACGGCCTGGGATATGCTGCGAGGTAATTAACGCGTGAGAAAACGCTATCACAATCGCGCTCTGTCGCATTCTTCCCGACGAAACGCAAAAACTTCACATTATTCATTCAGAGGTGGAGGTCATGACTCTTGTTACAATTGTGTTCGGTAGCCTTCGCAATCCCCGAATTTAAATATCAAAACGTTGTGCAACTTGAAATCTGCATTGTTGTCATACTTTATGAAAACACTCTATTCATCCCTACCCACAGCGCTGTTTAGCCTCCTCTCTGCATTAAAGTCATTCATTTATTCTTGCAGCGAATCGGTCTTACAGTGTATGTGTACCATAAAAACAAAAAAGTTGGATTTTTCAAAGTATTCTTTTTGGAGTATGATGTATCTTTAGTATGTTGTCGGGCATCATGCACGTCCACTGGTCTGTGGCTGTTCAACTATTACTCTGGATACCTGTCAAGGTAAAATAACGTTTGTAGAGGCTTCCCAAATCCTACGCAACAAGCCCGATTATCTAGCCACCTTTGCTCGCGATCGGTCGCGTTCGTAAGGCATCAGCGGTGCACAGCAGCTGCAACACGTTGTTTCCTCTATATATCTTAGTCGTAGACCCTTCCCAGCACTGATATAATGTGATGCGAGGAGTTGCTCAAGCTCTCGTTTTATATATCGCTTACCCCGCAACCACTGATATCAATAAGGCTGTTTGAATTGGTTTGCAGTGATTCCTATCATTCAGGAGAGCAAAAAACGAGCAGTGCGTGCTAGTGCTCGGACACTGGACGCCAGTAGAAAGTTCAGTAAAATATGCTGTTGGGCTAGTTGGTGCATTGCTTAAGAGAAACGAGCCCTACAACCAGGACAGAAAAAACAAAGAACCTCGTGGCAGATGCGCACCTGTCTCGTCGTTATTCGTTTTTCTGTCCCGGTTGTAGCGCTCGTTTTTCTTAAGAAGGAAGTTCACCTCTGTCATTTCTTTGAAGCCCAGGATACGTTAAAACGCGTATTCCTATAGGGGCAGACAAAATTGGTCCACATAACATAATATTCTTACAAGCGAACCACGGCGAGAACCTGGGTTAGGAAGTTAGTGCTTTTCATATACCGTACGTGCGGTTACGAATTTCCAGGTGCCGGTAATTGGCTAGCTTCCGAAAAAACCAAGATGACAGCTCAGGCGCTGCAGATTCTGAAACGTTTTAGATGCGAAGCATCTCAAGCTCGGGGCTGTGTCCCTCCTTCCCTCGTTGTCGTTGTCGTTGTCCGCCGTGCGCACTCTACTGCACATGCGCGTCTCTTCAGCCCGGTCACCGTTTGGGATGACGTCAGCGCAGTCCACCATAAAAAGAAATAGTTAGGCCGCGCCCGGTTTCAATCCCAGGACTCTCTGGCCGCAACGGGAGGTACGTGGCGCTCTTCCCACTGCGCTCCAAATTGAGAAGGGAGCATGTGCTACGAGCCCACCTTATGTCCTTGACTCATTCAAACTACGTGAAGAAGCTACTGATACATCGAAGGCACACGAAGCTGAACGTCAACGGAAACAACGAACTGAAAACTAATGGCAACTTCAGTCGACCCCACGGCTGCTTCGCATACTACTCAGGGTTCCCCTGTGGGAAGATGGTGTAATTTTTTATCTTATGCGCCATCTCCTCTTTGCAATGTAGACACAGTTGCATATAACTAAGTAAAAAATTATCTCTTGTGTTTCGTATCAAAACGTTTCGTCACTTCTAAGACTGTGGACAGCATTTATTATGACGGCTTACCGCCGAGTTTGTTTAGGTACCGTAACAAAATGAGAAATACGAATATAAAATCTACATAGTGCCATGTTTTTGTTATACACAAATCATTTGACTGTATTTTGTGTTGTAAGAGGTTGCGGAAGGATGCACTGCACAGTTTCTATCGAATGCATCGCGCAGGCTCAACAGGCTCGAACGATATCGACGACAGCAGCGAGGAAGCACAGAACAAGCGCAAGCCAGCGCGGAAAGCCTACTCCTCTAGAAAGCGATGCCAGAGCAACACGGAGACAGCAATCCAGGGCTAGAGGTACGTAAGGGAACGTGAAAAAGCCTCAGAATGCGTCATATTGGTACTGTACCCTTCTGTACAAACATGACGCAGCGCGGCATCGCCTTTGTAATTTGCGGGTTTTACCTCTGGCAAGGGGTGTAACATTGTTAAAAACACAGCTTTGCGCACGAAAGTTTTACTGAAACTTTGTTACTATTACGTTTTCCGGCGTATACATTTCGGCGGCCTAAGATAAGTTTATTCAGCTGTTTTACTGTAGCATGTTTCTAGGACAGTTACAGTTCTATGGCTTCTGTTCTTTATATTATCCAAGAAAGCAGTAAAATGTCTTTGTTATTTCTACAAAGTATTGGGACGGTTGCATAACCAGGCACTTCTAAATACTTAAGCGTCAAGAAGCTACAATACTGAAACTTTTAAAGTACGCTTGGTGTGGCAGCACGCATCTCTTCTTCATATTGGAGGATACCGGAAGCTCATTTACCTGCGAGCAGAGATGCGCCACAGGAGCTACTGTGTTGAAGGTATAGTAAAAATTGTCTGAATAAGGATTGTTCTCAGTAATTGATAGATTGCAAGGTTTAACGTGTCAACGTAACGGCGGCGATGAGGCGCGCGTTAGGGAGGGCTCCGGATAAATTTTGACCACCTGGGGATCTTTAACGTGCGCCGAAATCTTACAAATGGGCGTTTTTGCATTGTTCTTAGTAGGAGAAGACGTGCAAGGCCTGTATTAGCAACCTGTCGCAATTAGAGATTGTAGGATTTTGGATTTGGTGGAGCTCTTCCGTAGTTGGTTATAGAGGAAACTGCTATAATATCCAAGGTGCACGCCACTCGCAAACTTCGCCTACGATGTATTACAAGTGAACAGCCTTTTCAACGTTGTCGCCGGTGGGGCATAGTTAATTTAAAAACTAATTTCAGCAAACTCTCTTTTCCACCTTTTCAAATAAATAGTTTTTATCAGTTCCGCAACCGTGAAGACCACGTAATCTGCTTTAAGCTGCTTTAGACTGCCCCGAGAATGTACTACTCGTTTAAGAAAACATAAAAATCCCCGTCCGCAATCAGCCTAATATAATATATAATGCTGTAAATATACGCAATAGAACAATTCGTTGCTAATCTGTGAACAAGAACTCTATGTGGAAGGATGTGTTGCGCAAGCTTCTGCCAAATACCATGCGCATGTTCAACAGTCTCAAAGCCTGGAGGGGACAGCAGTGAGGAAGAGAGTGGACGAAGCAAGAAAAGCCAATAAAGATGGCTCCTCAGAAACCAACGTGGAGGACAACCCGAGAAAACGAAACGGGAGGGGAGGTAGGTAGCCCCATTTTGAATAGCCGCATGATATGTAATTATGTTCTCACACACGCCTCTACAAAGAAGACGTTACGTTGGTGCAGGAGCAGCTCCTTCGTTGCTCCCATAGAGCTTCATATGATATACTAGAGGGAAATCTGGCGCCACTGTCTAGGGGAGCCGCGCTTCAGCGAGCGTTCCGTCATGCACCGGGCTGACCAGGAAGGCATGTTCCCCTTCTCCTTGGCATGGCTCATGAATAGGCCGGAAAGATGGCTCCGGCTGCAAAAAAGCAATAGTAATAGTGTATAAACTTCATCAAATTTGTTTTTTTAGATAAAATTGAAGCTTCCGACAGATTAATTTGTCCGTGAATATTTGGAAGCTTCATGCACGATGAACAAGAAAATATTTTACTCATTTTCGTTGTTTTGGGGTTCGAGACAAAAAAGAAGCCATGTAGCTAACTAAGCCAAGTAGTTGAGGAACGTCGCTAGCGGCAATGGCGCCGCACGCGGCGGCTCGCGACTGCAGCGACAAATTTCCGGCTAGTGCGTATTAGTATGAAACTATATGGATGTTCCCCTTATTTTTGTCTTCTTTTGAAGGACGACTTTTGCTTATTGTAAAAACATATTTCTCCATATCATAGGTAGACTTCACACTGAATGCTCTGCCTGATAGAAAACACCCCTTTTGAGCTAACATTTTGCAGATTTTATGTGTTATGTTGCGCAGTACAAAGTATTTTTATGGCTTGGTTTTGTTTTATTCTGAACTGAATGAGTGGACTCCATTAAAACATTATTATAAATGCAGTGAGATTTTATAAAGTGCACAACACCGTACTGACGTACTATACAAGGTCAAGAGTGCCACAAAACCGCGCCAAAGGATTTTCTGGTAGAGCCCGCTTATCTTCCCACACTAGCCTTGAAATATATTAAAACATCCTTCTTTATTAGAAACGCAAATATTCCAGAAGGGTCATCCCGATGAAGGTTCTCGAAATTCTCCAAATTAAAATTGTTGCGAGACCGATTTTTTTTAATAATGGTAAGGAATGTATAATGTTAGAGAATGTCAGTGAAGGACCAATGACACATGATTGTGAAAGAACACAACCTCGTTTCTCTCTTCCTTCGTTCAGCTCTGTAGCTGATGCAAGCGCATGGTTCTACTTCAGTGCCAGCAATGCTTGCTTAATATTACTGTTCTCAGTACCCAAAGAGTTTCAGGACCTGGATTCATAAAGCTATCGAAGGTATCACTTGATAACGACAGTCCTGGATTGGTGAGCGTTCATGCACGGTTGGCTGCCGCGAAAAAGGAAACCGTAGCCAAGGCTCATGCCAATCCAGAATTCTTGTTACGATAAATTATGACTGAACTGCCGTTTAATTTGTGGAGGGGGGGGGGGCAGTTGCAAATGATTTCATCAACTTTTGTTAGTCTTGTTTTGGAATCATGATATGAAGCACTTCAATGAGTGCTCTCATCATTTATTCTGTCCTTCATTGCTCCAAACGACACAGAGCGAAACTTTAAAAAGAACATAATAAAATCCAAACAATTCGTGCTGAAACCCTGTTCGCATCAGTTTTTCTAAAATGCTATGCGCAGGGTCGCGAAATCCTAAACGCAAGAAGGGAAGCAGCGAGGAAGACTCTGAAGAGAAATCGCGCAACACGAGGAAACGGAGCCGCAGTCGAGGTAGGTAGCAAGTGCGGGCTGCACAATAAATGGGACGTATTCATCCCGCGCACTCCGTCGCAGACCGAGCAAGATCTAAAACGTTTAGCCAAGAGTGCAATTAATATTATGCTCTAAAGCATCTTTACAGCATATTTGTCAGTTAGCACTTCGAAAATTTTGACCTGCAACGTTTTTAGTCAAATTTACGGTGCAAGGCTTTTGACCGTTCTCTTATTCTCGGCTAATAGCATGACGATCTGCACATATGAAAAACGTGGTTGTTGAGACTGTAGATCGACAGAAGTTTAGGGAGCACTTCACATAGGAGAAAAATTCATCAGGCTAAATATTTTCATTTTCATTATTGAAGTTTTGGTACAGTTGCGAAGTTTTTCTCTTCCATATGCTTTCATTGTTTTCTCCATCTTGAAACGAGAACATGTTCTCACATAATTCTATCATCCTGTGGTTACTCTTTCTTTCACGGTCTGTAAAACTGCGCTTTCGCCAACGACGTAATTTTTCGCGGGAACCCCTAAATACGCATATTTTGCGCTGAGGCAGGTATTTGGTTTCATAGCAGTACTTCCGTTAGATTGGGCACAGCACACCCCGACAAAAGAGACCACTGCTCAATAGCGGTGGTTGTTTCTTTTTACAGTTGCCGGCTTAACACTGTTTGTTGGAGTCGCTGCCCAGCTCCACTATGCGCCAAGGCGGTGACACTTTTGATACCCATAGAAATAAAAACCGATTAGAGCATATTTGCGGCGTGGAATCTCGGTATTCTTTAATTTAATAGCCCAATAAGTCTGATGGGCGCAGAACCATTTTACTACTGCTCGAGAGTGTGGTACCGGGGTACTTGCACCCGGCCGAGGTCCCCCAGAAAGACACTGCGTCCCCTGAACCCACACATTTACTGGAAGTCCTGTTTGCCCAAGGTCTGCTCTTCAGCCAGTCCGGCTGCGCACACATAGTCCAGCACTGTCCGCCGTGTTCTGATCTCGGTCATGTCCCGCGCCACATCTCAGTCTTCACCTGGCACATAGCCATCACGTGGGATTGACCACTGCCACTTCTGTCGATTACCAAAACAGAAGAGTATTGAAGGAATATTCAGCAAACTTTTTCGATTCTTCAAAACTAAGGCCCACTAATTGGATTGCCCTCATATAAAACTTTCAAAGATCAGTCGAGGTAAAGAAATTTGACATTAGAAAAATATATAGAATGAATGACGCACTTTTTTATAGCAAAAAGAAGTTCGAAGCTGGTTGCGGCAAAAAGTACAATTATAGCATCCTAGCTCTTATGAATCAATTAATGCTTCGAGCTTGAGGAAAATTAAATATAGAAGTCCTTATAAAGAACGATGCTGTGATTGAAAGTTTCTAATAAAGAGTGGTCGATAATGCTGAACATACAATCGGCCTTCCCAATAAAATGAATGCAAGAAATATGCTTGATTTGCGGAAAATGTCGCAGAAATGTTTTCTGCGTAACTCCTTTTGCGTAACGTGGCCCTCCTGTTGTTTTAACTTATGACGGTCTTTTCTCTCCCTGAAGCTCTTTGCACTGTGAAATTCAAATATTTTTCTTGAACTCGATTCAGCTAGCTCGCATTCAAATGACTCGAGCGCCATCTGGTAGAGCAACACAAATATTCTTGGTGCTTTTTTTGTTCTGCTTGCCAACTTACCGGTCTGCTAGTAGTGGTTTTATGGTGAAAGCCTTAGAGCTCTATGTTTTATAGTACGAGTTTTGAGACACAAACAGTCCTTGTGAGGTACAAAAAATACGAGCGATGGTTGGAAAGGGAACATCAGCACAGAAGGAGATCATCCCACTGCCGCTTTGGTAACACCAGCTGAGAAATAAATGTGTCAATCGGAGCAAAGAGAATGCTCCTGGCTACGGCTAGCCAGCGAACGGAACAAACCTGGGAGGAGGGGGGAAGGGGGTTGTACAGAAGGCTGCTGGTATGGCCAAGTGAGCGGCTGAAAATTTCAGCGCGAACGTTCGATCGGAGATCCACGAAACAACCATCTAGGATTTTCCCTTAATATTGTTAGAAAGCTCTAAGCGTCCCCCGCAGTTTTTTGTACTTGCTTTTATCTAAACTGTCTCCTGTGTCCACCTTCTTCATTTATTTGCCACGGTAAAAACTAATAGAACGTCTGTTCTTACCAGAAAGAACGCAGTTACTCTTGGACATCTATTTGTAGTTTCTATCAAATATGACTGAGGCATCTTTGGGCTGAATAAGTAAGACATGTATGAGCGACGACCGCAGCTCGTTTACAGCGTAGAAACCAGACGCCTTGCCTTTTTTTTTGTCCAGCCAGCATGTTGATGAATGGAACACACCGGCGTACAAACGCAAATCATAGCCTCTATATAGCTCAACAGGGGTTCCATCATTGAAAGACTGGAGACGTATAACTTTATACAAATTCTTCAGGCATTGCGAACCTGCCGTGATAGCAGGCTTTATTTCAAGTGGTGCAGTTGGCGAGAGTACCAGTAATTTCCTTTTGCTAATCATCGGTAAAAAAATTTGCTAATAAACTCCGCAATGCTAGAGAAATGCCGCAAGAAATGGAGCAATATGAAGCTTGTGGTAATTGGGAGCGCCTGGACGGAGTGGATTGAGCAGAAAAGAACCTTCGCCTGTATTCATACCTTAAAAAGTATCACAGTTAGTTTTTTTAGCTTTTGGTAAAGAGCAAATGTAATAACCCAGTGAAACAAAAGGGCAAATCCGCAATGACGTAATCACTGGCTGGAATGTCTGGTGATTCGATTACAGGAGTCGACATCGGCATTTGCGGAGGGCGTCATTCGCAACAAAAAATTTATATGCACTGTGACGCTTCTAACACTGCATCGTCACCATCATCATCAACAACAGCCTAATAAGGTCTACTGCAGGAAGAAGAAGTCTCCCACTTACTTCCAACCACTCATCCCCTGCCGAGCCCCGGCCCTGTCTTTGCCTCTGAATTGTATTATTTCGTTCCTCTAACGAGATATTGTCCTTTCTCTTCTCCTGGACCCCTTTCTCGTTACCACTCTGTTGCCCTGTAGGTCCGCCGTTTTTCGTCTAGTGTCACTACACACCCACCAAAGTCTATTGCTGTTTCGAAATTGGAGCTATATCTATACACGAATTTCCTTCCCTGTAAAGGAAGCTCGTTTCCTGTACCTACATTTCACTGCTATCATCCTTCGCTCTATATCCCCTGGAGTCAAATTAGGTTTTCCCTCCACTTCTTTAGTAAGACGCCAAGTGTCCGCTGAAGCTGTCATCACCATCAGATCGCAATGTTTGTATAGTATTCTTCATAGTGGTAGAGATAACTTACATCTTTATTGTCTGTGAGTGCCTGCCAGTGCACCCCAGCGCGTTCCTCTACGGCGCCGCACTTTTTGTGCTGTTGGGAACAGCCCTCACAACCTGTGCAATGTAGTTACATTTAATTTATCTATCAGTTTCTTTCGGTATGCTTAAAAGGGTTATGTTTGCATCGTTATTACACTCCAGATTCAGTCATATTGATTTCAAGCCCCACGGTAAAGCATTCTGAACGTAGTTTATCAAGCACATTTTGAGCATATTCTGCATACCGAAAGAGATAGGCGTGGTCGTCTACAAGTTTGAAATGGCTGCAAAATTTCTCGTTTATCGGTAATCCTGAGAGTTTTTCCAGTGTAGCCCCCTTAAGAACCCGTCGCGACACAGTATTGTCAATAATTTCAGCAAGGAGGTATTTTCTGTTATACTCAATTTTTCATGGGGAACATTTTGCACTTCTTCTGGGTATTACCCATCTTGTGCGTACCTTATACGTGTTGCCGAGGCTGTAGGTCTCCTCCATTAACTGGCCATTGATAGCCCGCTGCACTGCTGCGGTGTTTACTGAACAGAACGCTATTGTAGCGAGCACGACAGTGGCCGTATTCTCGCCGTTTCACTGTGGCTGGTGGCCGCACCGCAGGTAAACGGTTGCCTAGCAACCGCCGCAGCTGGCAGCGCCACTCAGCGCGCCATCTAGCATGACGTCAGAGGAGGAGCCGGTGAAACCGCGTTCCAACCATATAGGAGGAGCCAGCATTGCGTCGTATACATAGAAAGGGCGGCTCGGTGGGATCCGTCGTCAGATATGGAGAGTGAGTCGGATAGACTGAAAGAAGCCACACTTTGCCTTCGGAACGAAGCCAAGAGGCAGCGAACCAAGGCGACGGAAGAAAACGAGCCGCACGCCTCTATTAGCGTCGTAAGTACGAAGCGGCCAGACGAGTGGATTCAAATGAAGATGGTTCGTCGTCGACTTCGGCATCTCGTGCCAGGGCCGCAAATGAACGACGGAATGGAATTAAGAGGAGGCAATGAGCTGCCTGGACAAAAGAAGTACGTTAACCGTACCTCTCGCTACGCACACCCATGCATAACTGAGTTAAGGCACAGCCAATTTTTTTCATAGTGTATGCATTCCACGTAACGGGGTTTATTTTACTGCATGGATTTTTCTAATACTTGATAAGTGACATTGTTGTTATCTATTTCAGAGCAGCTTTTAAATGCAGAGCATTGCTTTAGCTCACGATGTCACCCCGTTCTAGGCGTCCGTAGTAGTCCGAATCGCTCGCAGGTGCGCCCTCTCGGCGCGATCGTGGCGTGATAAAGGCGGGTGTCGGCGAGGCTGGAACGCACTCATCGCCACGCTCTCTCGTCAGCCCCGCTCCTCCTCGCCTACTCTCCGCTCGCATCGCGCGCTCTCTCCGCGGTCGGTTCGCGCCCAACAGGTGGGGGTGCGCGCGTCGCGGGATCAACAACATCTGGGGCGTGATCGTAACGTCAGCATCGCGCGCGCGTGGCGCGATCGTGGCGTGATAAAGGCAGGCGTCGGCGAGGCTGGAACGCACTCATCGCCGCGCTCTCTCGTCAGCAGTTGCCACAAGTGCAACAAGATTAACGTAACGCAAACTACTTAACGTCATGCGCCCCCGGAAATGCTCTGCATTTGATCGTGCCCCTCGTGAGGGGGATGTTTGAAGATGCACCGCGCCAACACCGATTCCGCTCGCGTCAGCGTGTATCTCAGAGGGCGCAGAAGGGTTGAAGTGACGCAGAATAATGCCTGATGTCAGAAGAAATTTGAGCTGAGAAAACGAGGCCTCACATTCTGATGTCCAATGGAATGGGACATTGCCATGTAAAATGTGCGTAAGTGGCGATGCTAAGTCCGCGAACCAAGGAACGAAGCGACGAAAGTATGAGCACAACCCCAGGAAGCTCGTAGCTCGCGCACTGAACGTGGTTTTTTCAGCATGAAAAGCTTTCTTTGTAAACCTAGCTGCTCACCTGAGTTGTAGGAACTCTAAACTGTCGCTCATACGGATCGCTCAAGCCTTGGTAAGCGGCTTGCGTACAACTGAGAGTATTATAATACGCCCGTAGTTTTTAATATGCTTGTTATGTTTAGTGTAAATAAGAATTTTGTTGGCGTTTTTCGGCGCTGTGGTAGCCATTGGAGCTTTTGAGCAATCTGAACATACTTTTGCGAACTTTTCGACTACACTATCTTCTCCTTTTAAATGTTCCACGGTGATGCCGTGGTCACATGCACCTTTTCAGTTTTGTTGAACATTTAGGGCTGTCTTCTAAATCTCTATTCATTCATTAGTAAAACACCTCCAGGTAAGCCCGTAGGTCCAGTAGTTTTTACTGGTCTAATGTCGCTGCCATAAAGCCTGGTGAGTGTAGAATCGTTCCGCTATTTTTAATATCCAGTTCAGTGTGCGTAAAGTTGTTCTGCTTGTTCCATAGTCCGTAAATTCTGCCTTGGCCAATTGTTAGCTGCTATGCAGATTTTGAGTGTCCTTATCTGACCGTGGTTTCTTCAATTAAATTTCCGTGGTACGCACGAAAGTAATTTATTTTACGTCTATTGTTATATCTCGACACCTCCGCTAATTTAATTTCATCACTGGTGCTCCACAATTCCATTTTCTTACACTTACCAGTCAGTTCCTTCTTTTTCCGAGTTACTTTTGCATTGTTACATGGCGTTTCTTGTACGTCTGCTGCGGATTTCGCGGTTAGCGTTGTTAGGTTGTCATTTGACATGTCCACGCTTTGCTTGTTCTCTTCTGCTCAAAGCGAAATTTCTTGTGAAGGTCAGATTTAAACTCCTGCGTCCTTGCTTTGGCACTAGTTTGCGTTGTAATATTTATCGCTAGTTTCCTCTTTCCTTGCTGAGATTCAGCCTTATTTTGCACATAACAATCCTGCCCACTAGAGGCGTTGCTCCGAAACTTTAGTAGCGCCTCTGCGCCCTTCAAGATTGTCGCTTGGAGTGAACACTACAGTAAACTCCAAATAGAGCGCCAAAGTAAGGGGCGCATCTCAGGAAGTGTGTAAAAAATATCCCTATGTTGTAATTTAGGGACGTCTGTAAACAACTATTGCACGTTCATTCAGCACGACAGCTTTTACCATATCTACCTTGCTGCGGTTCAGTGCTTGATAAAAAACCACAGCTTCTTTTTCAACGCTGGCGCACTTGTGTAGCAAACCATATTTATGTATACGCATGCGTTCAGACGCTTTTCAGTCTGTGTCGCTCCTTGGCAACCTTTAATTCGCCCTGTTTGCACACAGGTAGAAGCAGATACAAGCGATCTGTTATGGACGAATTCGGTCTGATGGGAATTAAGGGAATGCAACATGCTGCGGACAATGTACCAGGTAAGGAAGCGAATTTATATTTGTACTACTGATTTCCCGCCCCCCTAAAACCACGTACCTCGCAGGTCACAGTTTAGTTACCCACGCAAGCCGGTCACTTTTCGCAGCTGAATAGTGGGAAGTTTCAATTTTTTTATAAGCCGATGGCTTGGTTTTTCCCTTACACCCCGGGCAGAGCTACGAGAACAACCTTATTGGAAATCTACCTTTTCTGGATAAGGTAGGTGAGAGGGTAAAGCATTAGTAAATATGAAGCCGAAGTTGTGATCTGTAAGCAAGAATGTAAAAGCCTTTAATGTGCGTCTAAAAAGACTGGCGCCCTCTGATACGAAAACCATTAGAACTTAAGTAGTAAATGCGGGCATGTCTGCTAATTTTCAGGGTATGAATTAGCAGCATATTCAAGACCTGGTATACAGTATAGTCAATGTGAACTGGCTGAGAGGAGCTACTCCTTCGTAAAAATGACTGAAATATGAAAATTACAACATAAAGAGTGAAGTTTTGTGTGTTGAGGCAGGGGTTCTACATTACAAAATGTAGAAGGCGTCGCTACAAAAAGAAAACATTACCCAAAATCCGGCCAGCAATAGCTGTGTTTAAAAGAAACTATTGTTGAGAAAACCTTAGGCTGTACAAGATGCTGAAGAGGGGCGAAGAAATTTGTCGGGCGCACAAAACGCGGCAGATTTTGATAGGAATACCTGCTTCTTGATGTCGTAAACCAATGAAACAATTGCGCCTCTCCAGCGGCGGAATTGTTATTTGTGCGAAAGCGATGTTAAACCTCTGGAGATTCTTGCCTGTTCTTGCTTTTTTATTGTAATAATGGTATAACACAAAGTTATACGTACAAAAATTAGCCAACAAAGACCTTCTTGGGAGTATTCCTGAAATCGTGAAACTCGCTGATGATGCCAACCAACCAAACAAACTTTGCGTAATTAAGCATACGAAAATGGGGCAATTTCAAGGGACATACACAACTTGAAAGCTTAGAGTTACTTAGAGAGCTTAGAAAAGCTGGTACGATTGCGATCATTTGTGCTTATTTTTTCACCCAAAATAAAGCAGATTGGGCTATACTTTGAATTTAAATAACCCGAAAGAAACGGAATTCAGCGATTGTATTCTACATCAATACTCATACCTGTCCACACCCAGAAAAAAAATGCACTGACATCCTTTAATTCATACAAGCTCCTGAGCTTTCGTAGCGCGCGCAGTGCTGCAGACATATAGATTAAATTGAAGCTCCAAAAAGGATTGTAAAGTATATACTGCCTCTGCCGGTGCCACTTGCGTATACCCAGCCTTTGCCAATTGTGAAATAAATGAATAGGCCAAACGGCAAGAGAGGTTTGAACCGCCCGAAGGTGGAAATAAAATAAAGTGGGAAAAATGCTACTAGGCGACACCACAGCCAGGAGAGCGGGCCCGGGGAGACTTCCCTGATCTCCCCTGGGAAGTAGCAGCAAGGGTTGGGATGAGGGAAAGGGAAGTGGGAGAAGGGAAGGGGTTATGGGAAATAGGAAGGGATTGGGGACAGCGGTCTTTTGTTCTGATCCTTGATGTCCGAGTCCTTTTCAGGACTGAGTTGACTCAGAGAGGGCATCAGACAGTGCCAATATTGCCAATCTTGCGGCCCCTGCATGGGGTAACCGATACCCTTTGGGCTTGTTAGCTTTGCCCCGACAATCGGAGACAGGAAAGCCAGCCTAGCTTGGGGGCTGGAAGCGTAGTTCCTCCCAAACCCCCGGATCTGCTGCCGGAGTTTACTCATGGTACACAGTCGATGGTCCTTAGAAGAAACTCTGCACTCTTGCCCCTAAGACTTCAAGTCACAGCGGCTTGTCCAAGGCCGTCGGCTTAGTTCGCCGAGACATAAGGTTACAAGGGATCGTCAGTCCCTCGGCCAGCGACCAGTCCGCACTTGGGCCCCATGTCGCATTGTTGGTTACAGAGGTTGCGCAGCCCCCGGCCTCTACATACGGACTGTACGGTTGAATGCAGTATTTGCTGATGGTAACATTGAACTCCCAGCCTCCTCTCACGCTGGATTACAGGGGCGCGTTACTACCCCCGGCCGTTGGGTCATAATGGGGGAATTGGATCGTCCCCGAGCCAACAGGAGTCATAGTTACGTGGACCGCCCATTGCTGGGACTGGTATAACTTTGCGCTCTCGCCCCGAGACTTCAGGTTACAAGGGGTCATCCATTTCCCTTGGCGTGACGGACCGGCCCGCATTTAGGCTCACTCATGCGTTGTGGGTTACAGGGGTTGCGGCGCTCCCAGCCTCACATACAGACTGTACCGCCCGCCCCTGAGACTGCGGTTACAAGGGATCGTCAATCCCTCGGCCAGTGACCGGTTCGCATTTAGGCCCCCTCTCGCATTGTGGGTTACAGGGTTCGATCCGCCTCGACCTGTAGGCGAACTGTACACGTGAGCGCAATAGTTAGCAACGTTCACCCTCTGGCCTCCTCCCACGCTGGATTACAGGGGCGCGTTACCACCCCCGGCCTTGGCTTCCTCTCACGCTGGATTACGGGGGCCCGTTACTTCCCCTAGCCAGAGAGGGTCATAGTTGATCGACCGTGACCACTTTCAGCCCCAACTGCTTCACCAAGAGAGTGTTTAGCACGCTGCCACCACCCCCCGCGAAGGACCTGATTCTCGTTAACCAGGAACCTCCGAGGCGGCAGCTAGGAGTATGATCCCCGTGCTGAAGGTGCGGTGTCCTCGAATTTCGGAGGACTCTTTTCTGCGGAACTCCCCGTCATCTTGCGCTCTCGCCCCCAAGACGGGTTAGAAGGCAGCTCGAAGAACAGGAAGCCCCGTTTCTCCGGGTGAAAACAGCAGCCATGGCCTGCGGCCTTCCGGAATAGGAGGGCCACCCATTGCTCCACGTTTTAACCCTACTCTCTTCCCCTCTTTTTTCAATAAACTTTTTTAACAACAACAACACTTCAGAGTATGTGAGCGGGCGTAACAATCATCATGACATAAAGAACAACGGCGTGAAGCGCGCGCTCTTGGTGCCGCTGAGTAGATTATACATAGATTGCGTAAGTGCTGGCGCCCTTTATCAATTGTGTAAGTGGTGCGTGATTACAAATGGCTTGTCTTGATAGGTCGCAATCTTTTCACGTTCTTGACACCTTGCCCAGTAAGCTTCTTTTACGTTTTCACCTCATCTTTCACACGTATAAATTAATGAGGAATATTTGTGCCCTTTGAGGCTGACGAATATCTTATGGTACAGGTCTTCTAAAAAGTACCTTGGGAAATACTTGAGTATAACTTTCTTTGATGACTTGTCGGCCTTAAGATAAGTAGCAAAAACTATTTATATTGTGATGAAGAAGCGATCATGAAGCAAGATCACCCTTATAATTACAAAGGTTGAGGAGCGGAGTGAAGATTTCTGGCACGTAGCTAGTGACGATGTAGAACACAAGAACACAGCATGTAAAGATTTTCGATCGCTTGAATCTGAGAAATAAAAATTACTTCTTTAATCACTTCACTCCCAGTATACCGCGATTTCGAACGTAAATCTCCCCTTTGAAAATTTATTAAAAGGAAAGTTGAAAAAAAAATATTTTCATGTACAAATCACCACAAAAATAATGTAGACCGTCAGAAATCATTCTATACACCGGTTGTTTGGAATGCTGAAATGCTCATGAACACAAGCAGCTTCAAAGGTTGTCGTGGCCGCAGCCTCATGAAATTCGCGGGTACTCTGCTTTTGTAATTCGGGGACAAGTGTGCGAGTTAGTCCTTGCTTTCGCTCTCTTGAAGTGTAATCGTGCATCTAACCCGTTAGAAATTTTTGTGCTACTACAAACTACCCAGGGCTTTCTTGTAAACTTTCCCACCGCCTGATACTTTCTTTGCTATGCTCCGCATTTCCCCTTTGTCGCACCAGCATTCTTACTTCATAATTGTAAGTTGCAATATTTGTGAGAAGTGCGGGTTCACTTTATCGTGTGCTTTTCTCGTACAAGTCGGCGCGCTGCTTTTGAAGTGGTCATTTTAGGCTCCCATCCCGGCAAAGAAATCACTGACCATAGCCTAGGCAACGAACTATTTGGAGAAAACTGCTGAAATTTAAAAAAATGGAGATTAGGAAGTAAGGTGATAGGGAGAGCTGACAAAAAGTATACCAGACGAGCAATTACACAAATAACTATAGACGAAGGTAAAAAAGGCTAAGAAAATCAAAGGGCTAGATAAAGCCACGCCAAAGGAAAAAAAATGGGAATGTCATTTGCTACAGGTATGCTAAAACCGAACAGTAGGAAGTTGCTGGAAATAATAGTCAATAATTATTTACTGCGCAAAGGAGACCAGTCGGTACCCAGAGACAATAACCACCATTGGCGCAAAGGCTACGATACATAAAGTAGTAAAAAGGTAAAAACCCTAAAGAAAACTTGTTATATACTTTAAAATATGCTTTGTGGGTCAATGTGACACACAGCACAATTTTTTTGGCTGTTTCTTATGTGATTTTAGTATCTAGTTTGAGCGTGTAGACTACGTTGAGGCTTGATAAATGGGATGGTCGGGGAGTGAAAACATGCATAAAAATGTTTAAATTTGCATCTTGCACAGATCACGTGAAGCTTGTGTACTGTGGCCGCAACGAGGTACCGAACCCAGGCGGTATAGAGGACCATTTCTGCCACCCGGAGGCCACTTGGGAGACGTTGCTGCGTATGCGCCCCGACTGCATTTGTCAGCAGGGGTACTTGCGGAACTCGTGGGGCGAATGCATCAGCCCCGCCGAGTGCGACCACTGCAGCGACAAACACCACCTCAACATGGACTACCACCTGTGCGAGAGCCCCTGTCCCATAGTCTGCAACCAACCGATTGACGAGAACTGCGCCAACATGTGCTTTAAGGAGTGCGCCTGCCGACCCGGATACATCAGGTTGATATTGTTGACTGCTTAAATAGTGCGCAGAATAACGTCGCTAAAATATGGAGGACAAAATCTTTTACATGAGGTAAAAGTTCCCCAATTAAACATCGCACCTTCGAAGAGGACATTAAAAAAGGCATTTTACCTTTTCTTTTTACCGTTAGGGTCACACAGTTTGAATCTCTTTCTGTCCTTTTTCGAACGCAACAATCCTGTGCATGGGAAATATTGGCTTATAGTGTTCCTCACTGCCGTTTCCCTACCACTTAAACACAGCCCTCCTGAAAAGTTCCGTATATACGGCAATATCGAAATACGGAGTACTTGCCTAGAATGACACAAAGCCGCAACAAAACACGGAATATTTTTGAGAAACACATGTGAACGAAATAGTGCATAATTATCCAAGAATTTGACCCCGATTTTATGTCTGTAAGTTTACTAGAACCTCCAAATCATTGTCCGTATGAATTCCGTGTATCGGATTATACGGAAAACATACGGAGCGTAATCTTGCTTATTATTGAAGATAAAAACATGAAACCTGTGCCAAACGTTTTTGTTGGGCACTCAAATGTGATTCCCTGTTTTTCATACTAACATCTACTTTCGGTGTGCTTGGGGGCGGCATAATCCGTATGAACTCCGCATTCTCATAATTCCGTATATACGGAACGTTTCAGTAAGGAGCTCCGCTTGGAAATTATAACGTCATTAGAAAAATGCAGGAATTAAGTCGACGGCAAGTAAGGTAGACCTCATTTTATATTTTGGCTCAACTTTGGTTATTTGTATATTTTTCAGAGAGCGAAAAAAAACCACCAAGTGCAGTTGGCGGCATCTTCGCCTTCTATCACTATGACGTCCCATTTGATATCAACGAGTTTTCCCTCTATGTCACCCCTAAAAACTTTTAACTTTACATGATAAAGGGTCAGCCTGTACTTACGTGAAAGACCTGCAGCCCAGAAGTGTTTCAATTCTGCTGAAATAGCCCTGGACGCCTTCAATAATTTCCTTATGTTGAACGCAAGCGTACATGCAGGGAAGATGGTGCAAAAGAAACGGCAATTTTGAATGCACTTTTCCTGTTGAAAATTGTGCGTATATATGCGCGTATATCCTTTTCCTGTTGAAAAGTGCGTGTATATACAGAACATAAAGTAATGAAAGTTAAGAGTATCCTCAGTTAATTTCTTGACATTATCTGTAAGCTCATCAATATTAAAATGCCGTTTTGTGAGCTGAAGGCGATGAATCTAATTAAATCGGGTCTTAGCTCCATCTTTTCTGTGAAGCTTGGCATAACTAAAGTTTATTTCCAACCAATTTTTGGGCGTAACGTTACAAAGCACGGTTTTTGGATTTCTAGCGTTTTACTGCTGTATACACCTATAAGGGTGAAATATCATAATTTATACACGCCAGTGTGCATAATTCCGTAACTTGCACCCTGCTGCACGCCCCAGAAAACAAAACAATTTAGCAACTTGCTTATTTGCACAATTTAGCCTTTGCACTGCTAATTGTGTCTGCATAACTTATTACTTCTTTCAGGGCATACCCAAATGGACCTTGTGTCAGTATCAAGCAGTGCCTTCCAGGCTGCAAGGGTCGCAACCAAATTTTCAGCTTGTGCTCCTCACTCTGTCCACCCACCTGCCGCAAGCCAGTTCCGAAAAGGTGCCCGAAGATCTGTGCCGGAGAGGGCTGCGTCTGCAAACCAGGCTACGTTGTGAAAAGATGGGAACCTCTGGAGTGCGTACGTCCTGAAGACTGCCCAGGTCGCCGTAGAAAATGTCCTGGTCCCAACCAGCGGTACACGAGATGTATACGGCGATGCGTTCCCAGTTGCTTCAAAAGGCGTCACAGGTACTGCGGTCGCGAATGCCTGGGCAGAGGTTGCGTGTGCAAGCGTGGTTATGTTGCTCTGCAACGGAGGCCGCTGGTATGCGTTCGCCAAGATCAGTGTCCCAAAAGCCCCAAGAAGTGTCCTGCGCGAAACCAAGTTTACAAGTACTGCAAGTCCAAGTGCCCACGGACTTGTGATAATCCGAAACCCCGCAGATGCGCGTTGGGGTGCAATGGCGAAGGGTGCGTCTGCAAGCCTGGATATGTTATGAAGCAAGAAGATCCCTTGATCTGCGTGCGGCCCTACCAATGTTCTTTAGAATTCGATGGACTAGAGATGCTGAAGGGCGCGAAGGGAGGGATGGGAGCAAAGGGAGGAATGGGAGCGAAGGGAGGGATGGGAGTAAAGGGAGGAATGGGAGCGAAGGGAGGGAAGGGCGCGAAGGGAGGAGTGGGAGCGAAAGGAGGAATGGGAGCGAAGGGAGGAATGGGAACGGAGGAAGGAATGGAATCGAAGGGAGTAATGGGTGCGGAGGGAGGAATGAAAGCGAAGGTAGGAATGGGAGCGGAGGCAGGAAAGGGTCCAGAGGGAGCGGAAGGTGCGAAAAGAGAGGGTGGCAGGAAAGGACGAAGGAGAAAGAAGGGCTCGTCCTCTCGCAAGAAGAATCCTTGGGAATTCAGCCCCCAATAAATTTCAATTTTCCTGGAAATTCCATAAGCCGTTGTATCAAGAACGGCGTGAAGCCAAATTGCACAGTGGGGTTGTTATGTTTGCCAGATAACGGCGCAGAGATATTACGCGCAGAATTTTCAATAAACGGCAAATTTCCAGCAGAAAGAACATTTTACAATAAATTATTCAGCATAGCTCTATAGAAAGAAGCAATATCTTTCTCTATATATAAACCAAAATTATCTATCTTCTATACATATATCTATCTCAACATATACGCATGTATGTATGTATGTATGTATGTATGTGTGTATGTATGTATGCATGTATGTATGTATGTATGTATTTTCTTTTAGCTTTTCTTATCTGGACGCCATCCACAAACTTTTATTGTCGCCCGTATGAATACTTGCATGCATGCAAGTATATGTGTATGCGTTTGGGCGAGCGCTTCTGTGGTGCGGGAGCGAAGCATACCAGGCTATTATTGTCTCAGAAGCTAAGACGTCAGCGCTGTGTGGAAACCTAAAGGGAACACCCCGACCGTACTGAACAAGAGGCTGCAATATTTGTGAGAACCTAAGGAGGCTTTTAGAAATAAAACACGGGGTTTTACAGAATTACAAAAATCTTAAAGACCCTAATGCCAAAACAGTACTTTGCTTGATTCCAATAGCCTTTGCTGCCTCAGAGATTTCTATTCTGACCTGAAAAATCCAAACGCTCCAGAAAACAGAAATTGTGAAAAAGGTTAAACGTCTGCGCTACAGAATTATACTGACGCAATTAGGAAATATTAAAAACAGATTCATGTGTCTGGCGCCTCTTTGTTAGCATACACTTCATACCGAAAAAGAGCATGCAAGGATTGCTACAGTCGTACAAACCTGTTTTTTGTATGCGTCCTTAGTTTCCGGCCTCCAATCGAACAAAGAATATCAGGTGTTCTTAAAAGGAACGAACACGCAAAACCACGAAACACAACAGATGCTGAAGAGCAGTCCTAGCACGGTGTGTGTCCATACTATCTTTCCTGCATTTGGATATCTGGCACTGTTTATTATTTTTAGTAGAGTAGCCTAGAATCACTTACATAATCATGCGAACGCGGATGTTAACCGCTAAGCTGCCCGGCGTTTCCTAATCGAAAAGCTCGGCTTTCTGGAACAGCTAAAAAAATGGCAGCATCTCCACTCCGTGGATGATGGCAAGGGTGTGGAGTACGGGGACTCGAAATGACATCCAAGTTGCGCCCCGAGTGACATCCGATTTGAGCCGTGAGTTGCACCTTGATTATCCCCTAAATGAAACTGCAACTCATGGCTCAAATCGAATTTCGCATGATTTTCGCTTGATGGTGGTGTGCGCACGGCGGATGGGCGTGGACGGATATTGGGAGGTCCTAAGGTACTGCGCACCGTTACAGATCAGGGTGTAAGCCGTTTGACTATCGGGTACTAAGTCAGGGTCGTAGCCCAATAGGTAAGACGACTGACACTAACTCTGTCTGGTCTACCAGACACAGGCTCGACTCCTAGCGGTGCTTGTGTGAATTTTTGCGATTGTAAATGCTATGCGCGGGGACGCGAACGGACATTGTGCGGGCGTAAGGTACTCCGCACCTAAAATAGCAGATCGATTCCGGATCCCGCCCGTTCAGTGCGTGATATTAACCATTTGCCGAACATTTAAGAAACGATTGCTAAGGGCACTCGTATATATATGCGTGCTCACCCTTAATCCCCCCCCCCCCCCCCCCATCCGACCCCCCCGAACCGTCTGTTGTACGCACGCTCTCCAATTGGCCGACTCCTATCCTCCTCTCATTAATTGCGCCCACCATCTCTCGGCGCGTGCTCTCACCCGTGCCTTGGCTCCGTCCACCTGCGCTCAGCGCCCGCTCGCCCTCTCCTAATAGTGCTTGGCACTCGCTCCCACCTTGGTAGGCTCTGCATTCTTCACATGGTTGCGAACGCGTTACCACGCCTCTTCTTATGAAAGCCGCGACAAAGAACAGCTTCGCTATTAAAATGACCCAACTAACCTACCTCCTGTTGTCAGAAGTTTAGTTAACCCCATAAAGGCAGGGTGAAAGTAGGCTGGGGAAACCAATGTTAAACTTTGTTCTATTTTTTCTATCAATCTTTTCACGTTCGCGTTCAAATGACCATCATTATTGTTTTAGGAAGCCAGTAAGTTGAGCGAACCAAGCGTGCATTTTTCTTTGCAAAGTCTTCATAAAAACACATGATAGATAGTCTTCCTGAGAAAATGACATGCGGGCTTGCCGGAGTAACCATGGTATATTTTTCCAGGCTCTCCGGAGGAAATCAAAACAATATGTACCTAGTTAGGCAGTCTTCATTCCTTGTGTGAACGGGAATAATTTATCGTTTCACTGCGGTGATGTTATTTCAGCCTTGACAAGCACCATATAGGCGTAAGCGCAGGTGTGTGTAAGTGGGGATATTCATATCGAAATACGATAGGCCTTTTTTTTTGCTCAATCACCTAAGTTAACATATGTTGTTGTGGTATGATGAGTATGGCACAAAACTTTACTTTTTTGTACAATTCAGACGACAGCTGAAATTGACTTTTCATATTTATTAACATCCTAAGACGACACGTAGCGTCTGTACCAACACGCATTGCGCACACATCATGGTCAAAGATTTGCCCGTACCAATAACCAGCCGGCCTAGCATATAGTCCGTAAAGAACCCGCTTCCAATGAAGAACGCTGGTCCAGGCAGAGTTTTGTTCGGACTTTGGAGAGCGGGATTGCCAGGGGCAAAAACGACATACCGATTTTATTAAAGATGCACTGAAACGAAAACTTTTCATATGTTTTTTTTTTCTGCGATAAGTATAGCTAACCACCTATTTATCACGTGCAGAAAACATTTTCTTCAGCGCGCAACAGTTGATTAATTAAAGACGTTTTTAATGCGGCCACTCGCAGTTTCGGTTTCAGCGGGTGCCTCGAAAGGATGGATTTGATATAAGCAAAGCTGTCCACGTGACTGTCAGACGTATGTCACAGAGTAGAGCTGCTGTTGCTCTGACGATTCCACGTCGGCGGCACTTTCTGCTAATGCCCTTACGTTCTGATCTTGTACTAATTTAAGAGCAACATGAACGTGATGCAGGCCACGCGAGTGGCTAGAAAACGACCTGCGACACTCGAGGGAGTGGGTGTAAAGACGCGCGCTGGCAGCAGCCGGCCGTTATACGTATAGGTCCGCCTACGGTCGTGTTAGGCGTAAAACTGCGGCGGATATTCAATCGCCGTTGTCGTTAGGGGCGCAGATGACATTTTTTAAAAGAATTTGCCATCGCATCATTAAATTCTTTCTCGTTTGTGCTGCCTTGTTTGGGACTTCAGCCCCATTTCATGCAGCGGTAATAGGCTATTGCTCGAGCTATGTACCTGCGCCGGCGTGCCCCACTTCACGGTCGTGGCCACCGCTGTGGAACACACGGCTCGCTCAGAGCACTTTTCGGGTCCCCAGCGGGTTTTCGCGTCCAGTGTAATGAAAATGAATAAAAATATTGTCCAGATACCCGATGAGCCAAAGAAATCCCTGTGCTTCCCGCCAACGATCGGATCTTTCGTTGCCCGGGAGCAAGCGTTCCGACCTCCGATCGGAGTGGCGAGCCGGCGAGAAACGACGGCAGTGAGCAGGCGGTCAACACAAACTTGTGACATGTTCTGATGTTGTTTATTTACTTCACATCCAGGGAATGTCTATCGGGCGAGGTCCTGCGCTGGCTGCTCGCTCTTGTTTCGCACACTTCAAAATTGAGTTTAAATATGTTCTTAGCTGTATTTGCTGGTGATATTTTGCAGATGGTGAATGCGTGTTCCCACCATTCTATCTCCGAAGTTATCTCGCCTTCAAAATTTTGTGCCAGTACCCCTTTCATATTGTCCTTTCGGTATAAAACTTGTATGTTATCGCGGACTTGCCGGCTAAGCGCTTGAACGAGAACATAACGCCTACGCAGCACAACACAGTTTTTTAAGGAAGATGAGCCAAAACACGGGTGCACGCTTATGAGAGCGCCGACTGTGGGAAAGCTGTAGCTTAAAGTGGCTCGATGTGCCTCTGTGCGAGTAATTGAGGTCAAATAAAGAAGAAAAAAAGCAACCCTGAAATTCGATGTGCAAATAAAGAAGTCTAATAATTCCTACACTTTCGCGTTTAAACAACGTAAGCAGACTAAGGTGCCTGGTATTTTTTTTAAATATCCCACATTAGATAAAAATTATAGTGAAATTCACATAATGAATTTGGGTTACATTGAAGGCTTTTGGAAATGCCTGGCTAGCGTCTTTTCTGGGGTATCTTGAACTCACTTCGCGCACTTGCTTCGGTGTAGCTGGCTATTGACGAATCGACCGTGTGCCTTAAATTCGTCATCTTCACCAATTCAAGTATCTCCTCTCAGCAGAAAAATGAGCAGATGAACTAATTCTCTTGTGCGATTTCAGAGGTGCGTCGATGCGGCTTCTAAACGTTCCCCGCCACTCCCTCGTCATTTCCAGATGTAGGCCTCCCCATTCTCCTCTCCCCTTTCTTCCTCTCTCTTCGTGGAAGCCTCCAACTTCTCTCATTTTTCTGACGGGCACTTGCGCTTGCGCGTACGAGAAAAGTAACTAATGAGCATCATCTGCCACCTCGAACACCCCATAATTTGAGATAAGTGTAAAGCATACTTGGACAGAACAGACGCCAAGCTGATCTAGCTATTTTATAGCCCATTGGACCAAAACACATCGACTGAGCCGGATCGAGGATCCGCGTTGTAGCCCCCATCTTCCATAGAAATTGATATTGCCGAGATATAGTAAGTTCGGGTGAGCATCTAGCGGGCATAAGGGGAAATGTAAGGTCATACAATGGAAAATGCGTCAAGCAATTCTCAGGACAGGTGACTCATCAAGGGACAGGCAAGGGCGGTTCCCAATGCACATACACCAAACCAGTTGTTGTCTCAACAAATAGTCGCAAGCAGTGCCGTCTTTTTTTATGGAACTCAACACTTGATGTTAAGTCAGTCTGTTGAAGCAAGAATATTTTCAAACACAAAAACCAAAGCTTCAGTTACGATGCAAACAAGTCGACCAATTCCCTGCCAAACAAATATGTGTGTAGTGCGTGCGGTTGCGTGAAAAAAATATATTCAGGTTGTGTTCAAGCCTTGGAAGTACGCTAGTTCCTACTTAGGACGATGCAGGATATTGTAAGGTGTAGGCTACCTGGCACTCAGGCGATTCAACTACACCACATACTGATGAAAGTATCTTATGTGCACCAGGTCTACGAATCCTGTGCCGCGAAAGGTATACACTCCAGCTTTAAATTACAATCCGATTTCAACCAACCTTTCCTAAGGTCGCAGCATAGAAAGGCTTTCAGTATGCATGGCAATGACCAGGCGACCAGGAAACACAGGATTACTGGAACTGACATGAGGAACCTCTCAGACGAGCGCGTTCACCATTCTAGCCGAGGTTAAACGCATATGAAAGGCAGGTTCCTTCCGGACGATCAGTGACAATTGAATATCGATCAGTTATGAGTGACAAGTCGCATCGATGGGCATAGAGACAAAATGTGCGGTAAACACGATACCGGTGTCTCTTACATCGTTCTTCCTCAAACATTAGAGAGGGTGGGTAACGCTAATTTTGTAGGGCACTTGAAACAGCCCCGGATCCTGCCCCTTACACATTAGCTTTCTCTTCCGGTCTGACGAAGAAATACACGTTGCTGCTTGAAAAAAGCATTCGGCACTTTTCTGGCACTTTTTAAGACACTGTCTTCTTGTCGCAGTTTAATCAGAGGGAGCATAAAGCAGCAGAGAAAGCAGCAGGGAATAATGGCAACGTTGCAGTACAGACAAGTACAAGCGTATAACTACAGCAACGCTGCCTGTATAATTCTTGCCTGACGCGTCTGCGAAAAATGGCCAAACATCCAGTCGCATCTTGCTCTCTCCTACCCTTTCCTGCTCCGTAGCCTTCCTACGTGCCTTCATGTCCGCCAGCCAACGCCGCTTCTCGGCAACTATGCAAAATGGTTGAGTTTTTCTAACGTTCACCAGGCGGCGCTCCGACGCCTTCAGGGCACGCTGAGAGACACACGCTTTCCTCCGTGCACACACTGTAGAAGTGGCAGTGTTCGCGACTCGCGAGCGATGACGTAAGGCGGGACGTCCGCCGGCGCGCGCCACATACAGGATGAGTGCCTGAACTAACCGTCCCTACTACTCCCATTGGAAAGCGGGTGACGCGTTAGGCAATGTTTCTACAGGCGGCGTTGGCTACAGATGCTGCAGGCCGAACGGATTTTTGACTCCCGCTTATAGGCGTGTAACATGGACTCTGCAGCCAGTGCGGGCGTTAAAGGGAAGGCATAAAAAGAAGCTAGAAAACCCCGATACGGGTGGGAATAAACAACAGCAGGCAGCGTGACACTAAATTGGTTAGGGTACTGAGCACGATGGTCACCGTGTACGAGAGTGCGCGCAACGTCCCGTTCTTGGTGCCTTGTGTTCATTGGAAAGCGACATGACATACTCACGTATTCGAATGAGCTGGCAGTGAATCTTGTTTTTTCCCTCCTGTACCTCATTTAGCCCCATACAGAATCAGTTTGCCGGCCTACATTACCCCTTTATCATGCAAGCCTTCCAGTTCAGGGTTGCTGTTCCAGAAGGCCCCAGTTCCGCCTACTCCCGAGTTTCCAGCTGCTTAGGTGATGGAAGTAGCGATCGTGCAGCATCCGGTACACCTCGAGCGAAAACGGTGGAATAGCCCGCAGCACGCCGGGCATACTGAGCGCGCCGTATCGGGGCCGCTTGCGTTTTAGAACGTACGGCTTGTGCTATCATCCGCATGCAGCTCTATCTGAAATCGGGCTGCGCTATTTACTTCCTAACATAAACGAGACAACCCACTACTACTTCCAAATCCCCAGCATGGCTGTTAGCCACGCCACACGCGGGGCGGTCCGTTTTTCTCAGTGTTGTGTTCTTCCACTAAATTATGTTTGCTACGTGGCTTAAACGTATAGATGTAGACCGAGTGCAGCTCTGCGCAAGCACAAACCAACTAAGCAAAGGGGTTTACAGTATGGAACGGAACGCGCCGCGCTCCCGACCATCAAATAGAGCGTTTGTTTACGGTTTGGTTTAGTGTGCACGGCAGTCGCTATGGGTGGGCGTGGCTTCGGTTGCTACGCCACGCCCACGGATGGGCTGTTAGGAGGAAACTCGGTAATGGTTTTGCACAGCCGAGGTGAACTCGGGACGCACGTGCCGGCCGCTGATGTGGCGCAGTTTATTTTATGGTTATCGTAGCAGGCATATTTCTACCCCGACAGGTCTTTTAAATGACGGAGAAATTTCAATCTCGTTTTTACGTCTAGAAAACCAGTGTGCGTTGGCTGTGCAGTCGTCTGGCGACAGACCCCCGTTTGCGACAACTTAGAGGCCACTTTCACTCCATGACCGTCGAGCAGAAAGTCTTGTGTGCGCTGCGCTTTTACGCGACGGGCAGCTTCCACACAGGCGTTGATGTCGACCGCACCATCGACCGCCACCATTCGACAGACAGCCGGTGTGTGGGCAATATGATCGCTGTATATGTGTTTCGCTGACATCGCCTTTCTTTTATGTAATTTGGCGGACATGGCTTCCATAGGTTCCTACAGTGCGTCGGCAGCCGGAGGGTGCGCTTGCTATCGTCTGCTCGTAAAACAGCTTCGAACGAGGCGTTGAAAGACCGTGTTTCGTTTATCATCAGCGCGACAGAAAATATCCCCGAGGCGTTGCGTGATGCACATTTCTTGTCAAAACGTTACTGGCTGGATAGAATATACGTATTAAATTTTCAATCAACGGCGCATGTCTACTGTCAGAGGCGATCCCGGCACATTTCAACGGGGTTTGTTCATCGTCACCGTCGTATGGCAGGAAACAGAGCGTGGAAAGCGAATAAAGTGGAGAATTGATAATTAAAGTTACCGTGTAACACCAGAAGGAAGATAAGTGGGAGTGGGAAGAGGGCAAAAAATAGAGAGGAGGATGAGCAGATTGAACGCTATGGAAAAGAAAAAGAACGACAGTGGAGATTTTCGTCGACCAAGAGCGTTGAAGAGCAACAGAAAATAAAAGAAAAATCTCAAAATTTGTCTTTTTTACTATTTCTTTCTTCGGAGCACATGACCAGTTGGGGGATTGGCCCGCATATGGGAATTTTAAGAAGCTAATGTTCCCAGTTTACAAAATTTATAACACTGTAAATTTGAAAGGAAAAGTTTTAGAATAGTGCGTGCAGCGTGAAGCCTGAACGTGATGTCACTTCAGTAGGAGAGGTGCCACCACTTCCAGTCTGCTTGCTGACGTAATTCGCACACTGAGACGAAAAAATGAAAGAGATGAAGCTGACGGAAACACCTTATAGCAGGAAGGAAGCCGTTCGAATTAATTGGTTCCAAAAGAGAAAGAAACGAAAGCGAGGAAACAGATGCAAATACAATTTATCTGAAAAGAAGTCGCTTATATGTATCGCCAGGCTTTCGACTTAAAAGCACGTAAGCAGGCTTCATTGTTCCGAGGAAAGTTTGTGTCGAAAAGCGGAGGGTTTCGATAACGCAATACACGCAGCGACTTTTTTGAATCTGGCCTGCTTCCATCACCCGCTTTCTTTTTTGCCAGTCGGCCATAGTTGCGTGATAGCATTGTCTGCCACGGATGGCAGAAACGACTTCTTAGGACAAAACGTTTCAAACAGAAAGCTCATATGAACGCCTCACACAAAAAATAAATGAACTCTGTAGTGAAACCCAGATTAATAAATTTAAAGTGCAATAAAATAAAATAGCTGGATTTGCCCTCCTACACTAGCCACTGGTGTAACCGTGGAGCAAGAGAACGCACTGAAACATGCGCCACGTCCTAGTCCCGCCTTTTTGGAGCGCGCTTCCCTGGAACGGTTACTTATCCCCAATATTCAGCAAATAGCATGAATAGCATTTTCAAAGCCTTTTAAACCCGCCTCGAAATATTATCATAAATCTTCTTGTTCTCACCACAGCTCCGTCTTGCCCGAGTTTTACTAAAACTCGGGCCATCTGGAATCGCACCTCAGGACCGCGAGATCACGCGTGTTTTTGTGCGCGCCTTTAAACCGGAACGAATATGTCAGGTACCAAAAGGACCGTCTTTCTCCAGACGCAATCATTAAAACTCAATAATTGCGTCTTCATGATTTGATTTAGCTTTTATGGTGGCCGCTGCCAGACTGAGGAACAGTTATAACGCTGAACATGCAATTTAAACAAAAAATGCAGCAATTTAAATCAGGCAATTTTATTAGTGTGAGCCGCCATAGCATGTGCAAATAGGTGTAAATGCAGTTCCCACCTACTAGTTAACTATAATGCTCGGGTGTTTGCCACAAAAGCAACAGCTTTTAGTGATCATAATCCAATCCAAGAATTTAATTCAAAGCCCTATTCAAGAATAAAGAAGGTAAAGCATTCCTCATGATACAAAAGACATCCTGAGAAGCGCTTCCTCAACGTCAGAAAATATTTCCGCATCCGCAGTGTATCATTTCCCTAGTTCTGCGCGATATTTTGGGTCATCAAACAAGACACTCAAATTATTTTCAGGGTCACCGGTAGTATTAAAACAAACAATCGCGATCACGACATTTCTGGCTGGCCTAAGTGTGTTTCAAAACTATTCTGAAGTACCTTTCGACCAGTCTATACACGTGAAGTCAAAAGTCAGAGCGAAAAATAATAAAGCCAAGAAGAAAAACAGCCCTCTTCCTCTTTCCACAGCATACAAGTTGGTCGACAGGATAGCTCCTAGGTTGTTTAGTCACCGCCTAAAGAAATAAAGGACGGCTACATTTGATGGTGGCTTCTTTGAGTCTTCAAGATCCAGTGTACGCCAGAGAAGTATTTTTATGCTGTACTGTGACAAGAGGGAAGCGGCTGCGGGTCACACCACGTGCTAGCTACGGAAACACCAGCCACGTGCACACTGGTGTACGCAGTTTTTCTTAAATGGCCGAAAAATAATTGGCGCAGATTTTTCTAGTGGCGAAAGGCTGAAGAAAAAGCAGAGCTGGGGGCAGACATAGCTTCTCCCCACACCGACAGCGGATCCCGGAAGAGAGGGAGCAACCGGACCCCAGCAGTGCAAAGCCGTTGTGGACGCCACTGCAAAGCAAACTTGATGAAATTATGTACAGTATTTAATTCAGTAGCAGTTGCCGTCATACCTGTCATCGTCGCCTTCCGATGGCACAGCCGCTTAGGGAAAGTCCTCTTGGAGCGCGCCGGCGCCTCGGTAGCCCTCCACTGCGTGAGCTGGCCCAATGGCCGTCTCCACGTCGGGGCTCTGAAGGGATGGCTAGACACAAATTCGTCGACTTCAGCGCGGCGGCCGGTACACGGCGACGATGACGAAGACGGGAGATACTCATATGGCGAAAGCCCGCGCTCAAGCATGGACGACCCCTGGCGGTCTCCGCGGGGCGCGCGCTCACGTGCGCTCGGAGTGTTTTGTCATTTCTGGAAGGATTTGTGCAGGCTTAAACCGCTCTGATGTTAAAACTTGCCATTAATTCTACTCAATACCCAACCAGCCAGATTTGCAGACAGCAGGTACCTTCTGAGTCGTTTATGAAAAACACACACCGTGATTGACCTCCCTTCCTGCTAGATGTGCCCCTACTCATTGTTCGAGCAATAACGTCACAATTGAAGGCTGCTGACATTGCCTACACTATAAAACCGCGTACTGAGAGTTTTACGAATTGTCAACACATTCAGGCTGCCCGACTCCTACGAAACGCCAGTGGGCAACCAACAGACACACAACTGTCTGTCTTCGCACCCCAACCTGCAAAGGCGTGCTGCTTCAAGAGCATGACCAGGTATTTTGAAATGTAACGCTGGAAGTTTATCGAGCACATTTCAGCATCCAGGAGCATTGCACTCTGCGTTACTCTCCGGGGAATATACACATGTTGAATGCTTGCGTCCAAGCCTCATGGCTGCCTTATTAAGGAGCCATCTCTCTCGCGGCTGTAGCAAGCCACAATTCATATTATCAAGTGCCCAGATTCCATTTTCACTGTACAGCTGACGGCATGAACTTCTCGCTATTCCGGGCTTCCTGCTACGCTTTTTTCGTGTGGGGAGCTTGGACAACGCGCATCAACACGCATTCTCTTGAAAGGCAGCATTGGTACTCTGCGGGCATTTATCCGACCACTACACCGGTAGCGCCTACCACGTACTGCAAAAAGGTCAACATGCTGGGGCCTTGGTACGTAAAGGGACCACAAAATATTTAACTTTGAGATCACAAGTTCCGTAGGTCTCTCTAATTTTACTTTGTTCAACGTGCAACGATGCGTTCTTTGCTGAGAAATAAACAAATAAAGCACCAATTTATGTGAACGACTCCTCTTTCATTTTTGTTGAAGTAGCCACTGTGTCACAAACAAGCAGCGATGCACCGGCAGCACCAGTGTGGTCTAGAGCGTAAACGCTGGCAACAGTAGCTTGTACGTCTCCGAGGTATGGCGGCCTACGGCACAGTTCTCTGGCTGAGGAATCTAGCCTTGGCGTTTATGATTTTTCCCCGACGGAGTGAGAAAAGCTTGTAAATTCTCCAGCCGCTGCTGGGCCCATCCACTGCGTATTCTTATACGACATCGAGCCAGTTGCGAACATGGAGGGCTGCGGTGAAGCCGCTTTTGAATAAACGAGCGCCGTTTAGAATATCAGCGGCGGCGTTCCGGACCAGCGGCGGGCGGCGTTAAGGAGCGCGCCTTCATGTCGCGTCGTCTGGCACTCACAGCCATCTCTAGTGTGCCGGCACCCCAGCGTGAAATAAACTCTTCACGGCAGCCGTGTCGGCCGTCGTTGCCCGCGCTTGCCCTGGCTCGAACATAACAATGACAGAGCCACACACGATTTGCGGATTATCAACCGCCGCTCGAGGCGAACGGATAGATCGGTCACCTAACAACTCGCACTAAGTTAATTTCAAGGGCGATTATGGTTAAGCCGGCCGCGTATGTGGCCGCATATCTGCTCCTTTTGTCGCGAATGTCGACAAAAGACGATAGTCTTTACCGACCTTTGCAAAGTAAATGCGTCCCATCGCTTTTGCGCTCACCTCTCATGTTGTTCCTCTTGCGTCGCGCTCCTCTCAAGGTAAAGACGCAAAAGGTTTGCTTAAATCATTTTAAATTTACCGCGTTCCACTGCTCCAGGCCCGGTGTCTCGATACCAACGCTGCCGTACGGTGAAGACGCGTGTGAATCAAGGCGCCCTACTTCAACGTTTGTATACTGTGCATGGCTTTCGGTAGTGGATGGCTTTCGCTTGAAAAGCGTACATAACCACATGAGCTTTTTTCAGATCCGTAAATCTTGAGCGTGGATGTGACCTTTACGAGGCATGCAATGTGTGTTATTTACTCCCATACTACGACGCTCAATGCGCCAAGCTGGAAGTCAAGCTGGAAGACAAAGTCCGTTCCTTCATGCAATTTTTTCATGCCTGCATGCAGTTTCGTCTATTGAGGAGTATATTGCAGCTAAATGCTCCTATAAAGCCGGTGTGTGCAACCTATCCAGGAATGCTGCAGCGCTGGTAGCTGATGACGAAACGGCGTCGTGCGCAAGCGAAAGGCAAAGTTGGGTGGTGCCTTCTAAGATTTACCTCGAAATAGATATTCTGATGGACGAAGTTTCCGTAATTTCATTAACTACGGCACAAACGTGTTTAATGTCTTTGAAATGCTCTTACTAGTCTTCGGGAATCGTTCACAGATTAAATACCGCATGATAGTACAACGTGTCGGGGAGAAGCATTGCTTTACGCAATTGCAATGGTTGCTGGCTCGTTGGTTAATGATTTTTCAAAAACCAATTCCTGCGTGGGTGAAAGACGCGAGACAGGAGGGTTCCCGAAACCTGTACTCAGTTTCACAACTGAATGCTGTGGCTAAGGCATTGCGCTGCTGAGAACCATGTGGCAGGTTCGATTCCCAGCCGCCGCAGCCGCATTTCTGATGGAGGCGAAAAGCAAAAACGCCCGTCTGTACCAGATTTGGGTGCATGTTCACGATCCCCAGGTGGCCAAAATGAATCTGGAGCCCTCCAATACGGCGCACCTCATCGCCAACTTTGCGTCGGCGCGTTAAACCCTATAATCAGTTCAATACACTAAATGCTGCGGTTGGTTTACAAGCTGCCACCTACGCTTAAAAAATCATGCACTCCTCCGTTTAACGACGATAATGGTTTATAGCAAAGCTTTCTCATGTGGGCTTTCTTGGTTGCCTTCTGGATTTAAGCTTTGACTATTTGAGCTTCGAATTTGACCAGCACGCAGTTTTGTCTTTTGATCGCCGCGGCTTTGACTTCGACGATTCCCCCTTCACCATTAGGCGGAGGGCTAGGTGATTTTGCTGTTTAAGTTTGAACTTCCTTGCGCCCCTCTCCAAATGTAAACTTTTTCCAGCGTGTCGGAAATGTGTCTGTGCTGGAGGGCTCGGGCTGACGCACCCATATTTTAGGCAAGTAATCGCGTGTTTCTGGTGTCTTCACAAGACATTACACGATTGTTATGTACTCTGTAAAGAATACTTAAGCATTAAAAAACACCGGCTGACGTACGCTAACACTGCCCCATTTTTTAACTATCGGTGCCAGCCTTTATTCCTCGCAGGTGGTAAAACGGGAAGAGAAGGAGGAATGGTTTGTAGTTTGGGCTGTTGGGTGGGTGAATAACTTTGGCTCTTGATAAAATGAGCGCCACAAAGGTGGGTGTTCCATTTCAGCTTTTGCCTCCCATGCTATAGCAGTGTCGCTCACCAAAACCGAAGGCACAAAGCTCACGGCTACAGAAAGTAAATGTAAACTGCCGCAACATTTCTACGGCCACACGGTAATCCATCTTGTACGCAGGTGCCTTTCTCTTCAAAGCACACGTATCGAGGTATCCCAGCGCTAAGGCTGGCGTGGAACCCGTAGTCATTGAAACCAAAAGTAGTAGAAATGAATCCTATGATTCTTAATAGGTTCATTCCTACCTAGATCGCTCCGAGCCATGCGCAGGTCGCTGCAAAAAGTGCTCATATCAGTGTAGCCCGTTCCCAAACTTAGAAGCGTCAAATACGTTTCTGTAGCCGTTAGTGCATTTAACAAGAAATGAATACAAGTAATAGTAGTTTTATTCATACTCAGAACGGGTGGAGCCAAGCGTATATCTCTGGAAAACGCGCTCATGCCATTGTAGCCGATACCCAACTTTAGAAGCGCCGGATAAGTTTACGTAGCCGTTACTGCATCTAATAACCCAAAACATCGGTCTGGACTTCGTTTCTTCTCACATGTCAGCTCACAACCACCAAAATATTCAAAGCACGGAAGCAAACACGACAAAAACAACGGAAGGTTGTGTAGTCCAATGCACCGGCTCATTCCACTCACAAGGGGAGCGCCGAGTGGTGGCACCACCCGTCCAGCTGCGCGGTCCCTATATACTCCTCCGCGCGTGAAGAACGGGAGATAAGAAGCTCGGGCAGCTCGCTGAACCCCCTGCAGTTCATCTTTTCTAATGAAGAGACTTTAGCTGCTCCCTGCCAAGTAGAATTGCTTGAAAAATCTCGGGCGCTGACGGCCGTAGATTATTGACTTCGCTAATCGCGCACCACTCCTTTTCGAAAACGAGACTGAATGCATGATTGCTGAATGAATGGCGAGGAAAGCAGCCTGCCTCGCATTGTACATAAAAGCTTAAGTGAGTTTATTTAGATACGATGAGCTCACGGAAAGCATTGCTTGGGGTTTATTTCAGAAAAGGTCTATAGATGCTTCGCCACTAAGGTGTCGCCGTTCACCACTTTTGTGACGTCACAAATCATAGTACACAAATTCGTACACGACTAGAATTATGTCCTGTGTTTCCTGTGCCCTTTATCGGTCCTGTCCTTCCAGCAACTCCTTCTAAAACACCTAACCACGCTTACAAAAATTGCAGTGCAAAATAAAGAGAGAGAGAGAGAAAGAGAGAGAGAGATAGCGAGGAGAGACAGAGATGAGTCAGAGAGAGAGAGAGAGAGAGAGAGAGAGAGAGAGAGAGAGAGAGAGAGAGAGAGAGAGAGAGAGGAGAGAGAAAGAGAGAGAGAGAGAGAGAGAGAGAGAGAGAGAGAGAGAGAGAGAGAGAGAGAGAGAAAAGGAAGGAGGGAGGGAGAAGTAAATTTATTCGCCCAGAAGTAGAGAGCTATATCAGCCAGTATATCATGGTTCCTGGTGGCTTCTGTTGCCATCTCGACAAGGCGTAGCTGCATTACGGGATCGAAGTTGCGCGGCAGGGTTTCCCAATGCTATAGACGTTTCTTGCCTAGGCCGCTGGGGGGGTCTCCTTCCATGGTTTCTTTTGACATTTCCCCATAATATGCGTGAGGTCTGCACACTGGCTGTAGTGTTTGCACATAAGATTTCTGGATGAAAATGGATATAGGCCACCGTGTTCGGGTAGGTATTCGTTTAGAGTTGTCTCCATGCCTTGGCCTGTGCAGCGTTGACTGTGCAGTGGGCAGCTGGGAATTCACACCTCCTAAGTTTTTAAAAGCTTGTTATCTCTTTGTACGAGTTGAAGGTCCACCAGGACGACCGCAGAAACGGCGGCTGCTAGCGCCGCCGGTAGCGCTCCCACCGGATGACGCCGAGTGCAACCCTGATATACTAGGCTAGTAGGCGGAGACCCACCCGTTTGTAGTTCAAAATTATACACGGTGTTTTAGCGCACCACAAAGGAAAACTTAGGCTGGAATGCACTACAAAATCACAGAAAGGCATTCAGACTAAACTTTTTCCACAACATATGACATGCTAAAACTGCACTTAATCGTGATACCTACATAAAAGCACCAGATTACGCAAGGCGTGACCACGCACTCAAGATTAAAGAGTACAGATGTAAAACTGAGTTTTTTTAAGATGTATTTTGTTCCTAAGACGGTCGGTGAGTGGAAAAAATTTCCCCGTGATGTCATATTGTTATGTTCAAATGATGTCTTTGCTTCAGCCGTTTGATGTTTTTTACTCTCGAAAACCGCTGCGTTTTGCTTCACGCATGTATGATTTTTTTTCATGCTGTTCGCTTGAGTCAGAAATTTGCACCGAACTGTAATTGTTGTCTACACGTTTGCTGTAACTGCTTTTAATTATCAATGAAATATGTACTGCCCCTCCCCTCTCCAGCCCCCCCCCCCCCCTCCCCCCCCCCTCACACACACACACACAAAAACTGTCATGCCAAAGTGGCGCTGTGGGTACTGTGGTAAAAAAAATAACCAAATTACCCTCTAAAGTACGACCTAACCATCTAAAAGCATTGGGAATCCATGGTTCACTGCGGACCGGATCGTTAAAACCTCCTTCTTATCAACCCAAAAACCAAAATGTGGACCGTTATCTTATTACAAAGTATCGTTATTCAATCCAACTTCCTTCAAGTCGGCGTTATTGCGAGGACAAAAATTATTAAAAGCGACAAATGTACTTGACTTATAGCCTGGCTGATACCCATCAAAGGTTTACACGACTTTGAAGTTATCGTTATAAGCTTCGCTTGGTCAAGAGGCTTTAAGGAATGGGGAAGGTTGAAAACGCACGCCCCGTAATAACGCTTTCGGAGACACCGTGAATGGCCTGCTGAATAACTACCTTGAGTTGTTATTCTTTGGCTCTTAGTTTAAATACTATAATTCCTCAAAAAATCTGTACAGGGTAACAACGGTTACTTTTTGTGTGTAAAAATAGAGTCGCTGCCGCAAACTCAAACCTCATAAAGAAACCTGTCCATTCTTTGAAGGCAGCTGACAGTTCCGAGAATAGTTTTGTGCCTCAGAAAGTTCCTTTTCTGTGTTTTCGCCTCCGAGTGGACAGAAAACTTTTCAATGTCATTTGCAAGGAGTTGGAACTACGGGACACCTAGTAAGCACCTGTAAAGCGCAGGGCGATTTCCTTCCCTTTACGGCGCAAAAATCCTTCCAGCATTTTACGTGGAGAACAGTCCACCATGCTTTATTAGGGCCTTTGTAAACTTTATTCCATTTACGATCCAAGTTATTGCATTCACACCAAAGTTAATAAAGATTGCCCAGTCATTTACTCTTCCAAAGTTATGTTGCCCGCAATAACTCACACTTGACTGTCTATGCTTTTGGCCAGCCATGGTCGGCCAAAAAATGATCCCGTGCTTTTATGGAAAACATAGTACGCCAAATTCAAGCCGCAAGATACGGACGCTATCCATAAAAAGACTTCATTTTTAAGACTAAACAGACACCATGAAATATCAAAGAGCACACATTTGCCATAAACACGGATATATGAAGTAGCACATTACCATCGGTAAATTGGTTCGGCTCTGGGAACACCAATAACGCTGTTATCTGGAACTACTTCTTAAGATTCGAAACTTATGCTATCTGGTTGCAGCCATACATAAGGGTACGAATAAAGCTTCTAGTTTTAAGAAATTAAGCTTCACCTCTTAAAATCGTGAATTTCACTGCACTGCTGCCCGAAAAAAATATCGATATCTATAGACGAGAAAGATGATACTCGAGATAAAAAATGTTGGCTCAATCAAAATTGGAAATGTTCTGCTTTCAACGACAATACCACCTTATTTTCATTGAAT
>CM023455.1:131397030-131525253 GCA_013339765.2 Haemaphysalis longicornis | reverse complement strand
TTGAAATACGAGGACACCGCCAGAAGCATGCTGGGCCAGCTGAGGCTTAAAAGGCAGCACTACGGAGTTGTTAACGCCTGCGCGGATCGACACCCGAAGCACTTGTGTGGTGGATTCTTCTTGCAAGGGGTGTCATCACAGTGGAAACTTGGTAAATGTACCAAGGCTACAGCTACAAACATTCAGTGGTGAGTTTTGCCAGCGGCTTAGTTTGCGGACACAGTTTAAAACACCCGTTCACTACAATCACAGCAAACCAAACGATAGAAATTTCATTATCTTCGGTCACTTCTGGCTGGCACAGCGGCGGCTTCCATTGTCGGGTTACAAGCCACTGAAGTCTTTAACGAAGACGCTATCGAGATTCTTTCTCGATGCTTCGGTCACGCATGGCGAATCATGCAAGAGCATTTGTTGCAGCATAGGCCACTTTCTCCTGTATTCTCATCCAATAATATCAGCGGAATACGTCGACGTGTCAGTGTGGACCCGTTCAGCAGCTACGTATTCGACCATGATGGCGGACCCTCTTCTGAGATTAGTACCACCGGATATCTTCTTTGCCTATAATTTGCAGAGTGCCAATAGCGTTCACAAGTTAAGGCCTACCGGGGAAGAGTCCCCCACAAACTAAGCAACCTCACCGGCAACGTCTTTCGATGGTGAGCTTGATGCTCTTTTGTCGGGCCTTCCAATTGAAGGAGAGTGCAGAGAGAGAAGTGCAATCAGCCGCGCTAGGGCAGCTCACACGAAACCAGATGATGGAAAAGAAAGTTTATGTATTCCCCTAACATCAGCGGTACTAATTGTGAGTTTCTCCTACTATTCCAAGTGTCTATTTTGTCACTGAGGCACCCACACTAGAGAAGTATGCGACGGAAGCACCACCAATAAGGGTAAATTCCAAAAGCTGGCAATCGAAAGACGATGTGGTCATTGCACCATGAGGGGGAATTTTTCTACAGATTGTCGCCATATGACGTGCAGGACTGCAATGGCAGAACTGTGTTATCGGCATGCAATGCCGACTGCAGCGTACTGGAGCAGGCAGAGTTATTAAACTGGACGCCAGTAGCATGTGCTCTAGCACTGGAACCATTTTGGCCACAGAAGTTCTGGTGTCGATGTTTAAGTTATGAATTTATGTACTTTAAGAGTGTGCATACGTTCGTGGAATCATGGGTGGGGGATGACGGCGCTTCTTCATATGCGAAGTTGTCTCCGGTGGTCTTCGTTTCCTGGAGATTTGAAGGACAAGAGTACTTCACAAGTTTGGGAAGTATAACTTAGGAACGACAGAATGTTGTCTAGCGCAAGTTGTCATACGAAGCAAATACCGCGACCACTATTCTCGATGGAAGCGAATAAAGTTCCCTTCATTTTCGAGGTTATCCTAAAGGTTCCCACTAAGAGTGACGCTGTTTCCTCCATCGAAACAAGCGGTCAGCCTACTGCGGACAAATTTCTTAAGTAAGGCATGGCTGCTGTATCTGCAATACGCCTTCTGCTTGGAGCCGATATTCTTTGGAAGTTCATGACTGGAAAGGTGCGTAATCACCCCAAATACAATAGTCTTGTTGCACTAAACTCCGTTTTCGGTTGGCTGTTTCAAAGGCCCCTGTCAGTACTTAGTTCATTTTATGCCCGGTCGAATGTCTCCGCCCTGCGGGTGAGCACCAAGTAAGAGGTGGTGGGCGAAGTTCTGGAGTGATCTGGGGCTCTTGAAAGAATACAAACGTCTGATGAGATGATTTTACCAGGTGACCAAATTGAAACGAAAGTATCCTCATAAGAGGGGAAGGGCTACGACAGGGACGAGTGACTTCTGAGAAAACGGCATCAAGCTTGCTAAAAATGCAGCCTGATGCGTTGAAGTGGGCGTACAGCGCCGACTGAGCCGGAACTCCGGCTCACGCCAGCAAAAAGCGGCGACAGTAACATTGATCACAGCTCGAGCGATAACATGCGACAAAACGTTGAAATTCTGCGCTGTTCTCTGCATCAAGTGGTGGTTGTGAAGACCGAACCGCTAGTTTTCCCTGAGACGTAGAAGACGTGCAGAGTATTGGAAGTGTAGTCGGGGTGTTGTAACTCGGTCAGAGGCTGATGCTAAATTATTTGATGGAATATAGCTCGGACCTTGCGGACTTTTCTATTTGTGGGGCAGGGAGGATAATATGTTTTATAGTTATTTAAGGACGTAGCGAATAATGAAGTTGAAAAAGTGGGTCGAGCATCATGGCGGCCGTGGGTCGCTAAGGAAGAGAAAGACGACAATGAACTCTTAGACTCCAAGGTAATATTAACCAAGAATTCACTGTGATCTAAATACAAGTATTCTTTCTTCTTGTGCGGATTCAGATTCCTTTCGTCATCAAATAGTACTGTCACAAAGACGAAAAACTTTGCCTATCGAGATTTACAATAGCTTTTGCCTGTCATCAGAGCATAATCAGTGCAGTCTATGGGTGGCGCAAGCGAGTTACGCAGCAGTCGTCCAATTCCAGCTGTCGTGAGACTAAGCAAAAGGCCTGCCTTTGTGCATATTGCTAGTGCATGGAGGGCAGCGGACTGAGTTTGTGGCAAGTCGGCGCTGTCAGCGAACCTAAACCCGCCTACCAGTTCACAAAGAATGCTATATATACACCGCCTACACATGCGAAGAATAGCGCTAGTTTACCGCAAATTGGTAGCCTCTTGAGTCATTCGTTTAGGAAGTCTCAGACTTGATGGTGTATGCTTGAGCGTCGACCAATAAGACACACAGATTTCATGGCTTCTTCACCACTGGTATGACGGGACACCCAAACCTAATTCGTAGACAAAGCGACTGAGAGCCACTTAAACGCGTGTGTTGCATTCGAGAGTGCGCACGGGATAGCCCTAGGGAGAATGGTTCCCGGAAAATCCTCCTCGATCCTCTGGCCGGGCAGTCTACCCACGTTGCAAGTACGGATCCCCGATGTCATGACCTCCTTTGCAGGAAAAAGATATTGCTCGGCTCGGCTTTCTTATTCTCTTCAGAATATTCATTGTGCCTACGCAGGAACAAGAACTGATGTAAGCGAAGTAGATTGTTCCCAATTGCGAAGAGAGTTCGGCGCGGTTCATTTCGGCCAAGCCCACAGAGAATACCGCCTCTGACATTTTTTTCTAATTAGTAACAATGAGCGTAATTGTTTCCAGCTAAGAAGTAAAGGTTAATATGAACAGCGTAGTTAGGACAGGCCGTTCCAATATATTTGAAGACGAATGTATCATAAAATACGGTAGTGATCTTTCTTTACGCCACTTTTAAACATCATAACTTTTATAACCAGTTTGTTTTACTGAATTTGCAACTGCTATAACACTTTTCAGAAGTTACGTTAATTGTTTCACGCTAACAGAACCTAAGGCATAGTTGATGCAGAATACCGGTAGATAACCGACAGTAAAGGAGTTCTTTTATTTAGTTATATACTTTGGATTGCCTGTCCCTACAGAAAATGAAAAGCAACCCATCAAAACCGGTGTCTTTGAGAGGGGATATGAAAATAAATATAAAACAAAACATGTCAGCGCAAACGCCTCAAAGGACTATCAATAACAACAGAGACAAAAATACAATCGCTGTGTAGGGACATAGAGCGCGAGCGCTGCAAATGAGGAAAAATTGTTTTAGGGAAACCTATGCTTCGTTCATCACGCTGGGGGGGGGGGGGGGAAGGTGGTGAGAGGGGAGGTGAAGAGCGTTATGGTTGCGAAGGGGACAGAGGGGAAGGATTCAAGTGACAGAGCAGGCAGAAGGCTGTCCTTTTACGACGACATCTGCTCCAAAGTAAACGTCCAAAATTTTACTTTTGCCAACATCTGTAGCGGCCATGCATCCTCTACTTTACCCTTTCTTAGTATAATGAAATAAAAATCTGAATTTCCTGTGTATTCTCTTTAGAATGTGCAACTTAACTATAACGGCACTGATGACAACAAAATATGGCCTATGTTCAATGAAAACTCGAACCTTTGTCACGGACTTCGCAGGTCAATATTTATTTACCACCTTAAAACACTTAAATAGGTACTTGGGTGAAGCCTCAACAATATAATATTTAAATGATGAAGGTAATATATAATTTACTTTTCATTCGCTTTTAACTTCGTTGAGCGCCACACAGTATTTGTCTTAGTGTGTGTCTGTTTAAGGTAAGTGACAGGAGCAACGTATGCCCGTGCATACGCTTAACGGAACTGCGAGCGAGCCTCTGCACGGAATATGCTATGAACACGTCGTTGGCTCGGACGGAGATCCTCAAAATGGAATATACAGCCAGCGGAAGCCCTTTGTTTTTGCGTGTAGTAAACGCTGTCAAACTGTATGACAATAAAATAGACCGAACGCCTAGGCGACCGGCGAGACACCCTTGACATACCCCTGAAAGGAGCGGAATGTGGAATACGAATGGCCCTGATTTCCGCTGCTATATACGGGTGTTGACTGCAGTGAACGTGGTGTTTATTCCTGCTGCACGACAAAATAAACGAGGCATGCGGGACCGGAAGACGCCCACATTCGAAGCTTCTGTATTCCAGTCCCTCAATTGCTCCCCTTTGCAAGCGAATCTGTTCCGTTGTGGCATTTCGTAGAGTATATTGGCATCTTGTGGGAGGTACCAGAACCAATTTAAACCACGGATCTCTAAAGTGGTAGAAAGAAAGCTATTTTTAGGGGGAAACCTATCATCTGACTTGCTTTCTGCAGCCCGGAAATTTTCATTTTAGTTTTTGTGATTGCATACAATAGGCCAGAAAAATAATATTAGACAGGTGAAAGACCCATAGCTAAATATAAAGAGCGAAGCTGGACCATCAATAGAACTAGCGAAGCTGGACCATTATCAAACAATAAATTCATCAAATAAACAACTAGCATGCAATACGAGTGAATGGCCGTCAATGATGAAATGATTGCTGGATTTATTGTAGCAAGGACAGCTAAGACAAAGAGTGCGTAACAAAAGTGATCAAAACATAAAAAGTAGGTATTAAAACGTGTTAGCCAGACAATTAGTAAAATCAATTAAAGGCGATGGGAATGGCTGGTGTATGGAATCAGTTTTGAATATGCATCATACGAAAGGGGCTTAAAAATTTATCATCTGAAAAAACCTAAAAACGCGTTGCCCACAAACCATGACATCATCACCCAAAAACAACGATGGGTGTAGCGGAATGTGGTGTACCCTGTAGAGTTAATTGAAGTGTTTTTATCGCGTTATGTCCAATGTCTTGCATGTGATTATGATGTGGACTACTGATAGGCTCTCCCCACACCATATACACACTGGGTCTTGGAGACTTAGTATGGGGGTGTGAGTGTGTCGCATGCGTGTGACCTATACGTAACCTGGCCAAGGCGACATCCGAGTGTCTCTTGCGTGTGTCCACAGTGTATGGCCCAAAGTGTGGTTACTTAAGTGTAACGTTGTCTGTCTCTGTATTCCAGTCTGCTTGCCATGTATTGCGAAGGTGCTTGCGTTTTGTGGTTTGAGGTGCTTTGAAGGGGCTTTGTGGTGTGAGGTCTGTGTAGGGTACAGTTGGTATGTGCAGTGGTGCAGTGTATTTGTAGGTACAGCAGCAGGGGCCATCTGATACGCGGTGCCGTTACCGGTAATACCAGAGTGGCCAGTTACCCAAGTAAACATTCAAGGCATATGCCAAGATAACGGTCTTTAAGACGAGATTGATGACGTAGTTTTTTATGACTTTGTGAATGACAGTTCTTGCCTTACACTCAACGAGGTTGTTTAAAATACAGGTGGCAGGCAATCATAAAAGTTGTAGGAATTATAATTATGTAAATGTGAGAGTACGAAACAGGCAACTAAAGCCAACGCGAAGAAAAAAGGATAATAATAAGCGTTACCGTCGGACCCGATTCAGAAACTCATGATAGTAAAAAGAAAAGACAGGGAGTGATTAACACTACAGAAAATATGTGTGACTTTTGGAATGATGGCAATGAATACAGGAATTTTATCGAAAGCAGCAGTTTACTAAATAAATAAATGGCCGCTGAGGCAGATGTCATCTTTTCTTAATTTACGCGTGACCTAAGTAAAACGCACGAGGTTTCCTGATGATGTGGTAGCATCGCTATTGGAAAATAATATAGCGTATATAGGAGATGTCCACTGCGGAATGTTTGTAGCATCACAGCTTATGTTTGACCGTCATGCGTCTATGGACTATACAACAATAGCCCATCTGCGGGTCAATTTTCCTTCTGCCTGGCAAAAACTACAATGTGTAGTGCAGTATTACGATACATAATTTTAAACCTTTTTGATGCGTTGGAGCTGAAAAGCAAAAACGCCGGTGCGTTTGAGATTTCGGCGCACGTTAACGACCGCGGGTGGTGAAAATGGATCCGGAACCCTCCATTGCGGCATGCCTCATAATCTGTTATGTTTGGACTCGTTAAAACCCAAACTCAAACAAACTTTGCTCTAAAATTACTTTTTTTTCTCGTTTTTTTTCCGATGAGTTATTATTCGTATCATTCGCAGTCCATTAGAGCTTATATATGCGTTGTGAACACAACATCTGTAATTTATATCTAGCGTGGGTGCCACTTACGAAAGTACGTCATCAAATTTTAATAGGCCCCCTTTTTAGCAACTTTAAAAACTCCCCATTCGAAATGCAGGAATGCGGCGCTGAAATGGTTTTTCAGTTCACTTTTCCTGCATACGGAATTTGTAGCGAGACTTCCGAAGCGGTGGCTCATTACCATTTGCAGCCACTCATATTGAATGAGAACGCATATCTGATTCCATTCAGATTCAGTGCCTAAGCACTCAAACGGATGCACAGTTTTGCAGCCACTCGATGGTTATGACTGCTCTTAGAACCAAAACGCACTAACGGCGTACTTTGTTGTCTTGTCGTTTGCGCTGTGATTCAACAACGCTTGTTAGTAATTGTCTTGTTTTGTTCAGCAGGTGTAAGCAAATGACTGGCTTAGGCAACCACTCTCTCTTGAAGCTGTTCGTCACGTAGCAGATTTCAGCACCAAGGCCACCGCCGCGGGCGTCCGTGTGAAGTATGGTGGGCCTAGCACTCACAAAGTGGCCTAGAATTGACCGGGACGTCAGGGCGCGTTGTGGGCTTTAAGTGCACATTCATTTCGGTGCTTAAGGCGCTGCTTCACATGTCATTAGGCACGGAAGACATACAGGCTCCAAGAGCTTGAGTAAAAGTGAGGGAAGCAATGGCTGCGAAATGTCACACAAAACGACGAAAGTAAGAAGCCAAGCCGAAAAATCTTGGAAGGTTTTTGAACTAAACTGGGTACAGCAGAGACCTTTCAAGTACCGGGCTGTATTTGTATCGTGAGGAACACTGGCCCAGATTGAGCAGTTTTGCGTGGCTCCACGAGAGCCGTGCTGCGCATGCGCGAGAAGCAGTGACGTCACACGGCGCACAGAACGTTGCTCGCTGCCCGGTGTCTCTCACACACCCCACGCGCCCAGCGTCTTTGCCGACCTCCCTTCCGCATGTGGCGGCCCAGTCCACTTGATGATCATGCGAGGGGTGGCCGGGTGTGGAATTGATGGCTTTTGCGTCGCAGCAACACCGGCGTGCGCCTCTGGAACCAGCTTATCTCTGGGGCGATATGTGACGATGCGCCGCAGCCGCTTGATAAATATAAATGTGTCGCATAATTTGTATACCGTGTGTGTGTGTGTCATTGAAGCAGCAGTAAGCATGATAATCAATCTAATCCTACACAACCAGGAAAGCTAAGAATAGCCAGCTGAACCTTAGCTCATACTACGTATATTCTGGCATAGCTGGGCTAAGCCACTACTAATTTTTTTCTTTACTAACGACGCGTCCAGCGCCTTCGTGGTATTGCTTGCAAAGCCCTATTTCATTGCATTAATCTGGAGCCCAGCCTTCCCAAGAAAAACCAAGACTTAGTCTAGACGTCCAAGATACTTGTAGAACGTAGACCAAAATATAAATCTTACTTTCAGGAATCACGTTTCCTACGTCAAGCCATGGAGCACCGTGTCGATTATCCGTTCAATCGTGGCCGGGACATTGCGCAACCCGAACGGAATCACATTCAATTCATATAGGCCATGGGGACTGGCGAACGCAGTCATCTTCTTGTCCGACCCATGCAGCCGGATTTGCTAGTACCCAGCTGGTTACTAGCAAATGCGGCCGGATATATACAGACTGGAAGAGCATTCAGCGGATTGAAGGCAGTCCAGGGCGTCATCTGTGTGATCCATCGGGTACACCTTCTTCCAGATATTCTGGCTAATCTTGTTTAGCGCCCTATAATCAACTGAGAGGCGCACTGAACCATCCAGCTTCTCCACAAAGACGGGAGGAGAAGCCCATGGGCCAGACGAATGATGGATAATGTTGAGGATTATCTTTCTTTGTCATGAGGCAACGCAGTACGGTCGATGGCGAATAATGGAGGAGCCTTCGGTTTCATTATAGTGCTCAGTCGTAGGAGTCTGAGAGAGAAAGGGGGACCACGAGTCAAAGGATGCTCGATACTGCGGAAGTAACGTTAAAGAGATTTCCTTTCTCGCGGAGTAAGGTCGGACATATGGCTGCAGAAAGATGTGTTTGTCCCAAATAGAATTGGATGTGAGCTGTGATATGTCAGAAGCTGGGAGGATGTCCCCAATTTCGTTCGTAACAGCACCAGTCGTGCAGCCTTGGTGGAGTAAAATGGGCTCCGACGTTCCATTCCGCGTGGTGATGAGTGCTGTTTCATGCGAGAACCGGACAAGGCCCGAGGCGATTGTGATGCACCGCGGGAGCATACGAGCAAAAGGCACAACGAAGACATCTTCCCCTGCAACGGCTTTAGCCGAAACGGACAAGACGTGCTCGTGTCCGGGAGGTATAACACAGTCATCCATCAAAGTCAGTAATGCTGTTTGTGATTCAGAAACGACGGCTTCAGTACCCGAAGTATTAGTGGCTGGTTCAGGACAACAGATGACAGCAGACGTCGAAGAGAGAAAGTTTTAGCCTTATAGTAAGTAGCTTGTGGGCACACGGAGATATAACAGCGCCTAATATATGGTTTGTTACTTTCTCCAGAGATGAGAACTGGAATTGTAAATTGTAAAATACCCGGAAGGCTTTATTGTGGTCTTATCAGCGGCGCGTTTAGGAGGCCCCACGTAGGGAATCCTTACTTTCCGCAAACGTGAAAACAGATCAGCATCAATATTTGAAATACTTCCTCGTTTGTCTACCAAAGCTTGTATGCATCCCTTCAACCGATACGAACAACATGTTTGACGGATGCCCCGAAAGAATTTCGGTTTTCGCAACTGATGCAGTTTCCCCTATGCAACCTACAGGTGCTCGTCTCCCGCCAAGCGTGTGGGCTCTTGAGATGCGGCCGAAGAGGGAACGGGGAACGACGATAGCGAGATGGAGTGTGGTGTTGCCCTGCTTGGGAGTCGCAAGCAAAGGTTTGTGGGTCATGGAGAGGTGAGAAGGGAATAATGGGGGGCGTAAATTATCAAGGACAATAGCCACAACCAGGACGACTTTCATACCGCTCGTAGGTGTCGTAGCCTCGTCGTTCACCTTGTTATGGTGGAAGTGGCCACGAATGCTTGCAGTAATAGCGCAGAGGCCGGCCAGTGCAAGGATCTTTGCGGGACTGTGCGAGAGTGGCGGGATAAGGCATTAGAGTACCGCCACCGAGTCACGCAAGTATGCAACGGCAGCGATTTTATCTTTTATCAGTGTTGTGAGATTACCGCATCTACGGCCTCGTCGCTGTTAACTTCGACCGGGTCGTTTGTTACAAGTACCGGAAATGCAGGAAAACGGATTCTTTTGACACGGTTCTGCCGCTGAAATGCTGTTATACGCATTATCTGTGATTCGCATTGGGAATGACGTCCATCGCGCGGAGCCGCGGAGCCGGGAGGTCAAGCTCAGCCTACCATAGCTGACCGACTAAAATGCATAAACAGTGAAATGGCGGTGCTAGTGAACTTTCCCAGCGCAAACAAATGCTACGTAATGCTAACTTACTGATGACCATCGTGACTATACGAAGTAGCTGGAGAATAGGCTGCCGATATTCTGTTGCCCGCTGAGACGACGAGAAACATTTCGTATCCTCCCCCACCGCCATTTTTAGTGGTTTAAAATAGCTATGCTGGACATCCCCTTTCGTAGGGCAGGATGGCGACGAATTTTGTTTTGTAACCTCTTTTGTTCCGTATTTCCCTTATCTTGAAACAGAATATTTTCCACACCCTTAAATTCCCACTACTGCAGTACCGTGGTAAATTATGATATTTTTGGTGGCAAATGTCCCAAACAGGCTCCGGCGGGTCCAAAAAATACAAATTCTTGGGTTTATCCCGTCCTCCCCCAAACTGAAATTTTAAAAATAGTATTTGTTTAAGAAAATGTAATACAAATCTTTGAAAACAGCTTCCTAAATCTTCCCGTAACCGTTTTAATAATACAGCCCTTAACTCGTATCCAGACACGTACAGGAACAGACATGCACACGCACTCGCGCATGCACACGCACACAGGTACACACGCATACACGTACGCACCTCATGTTTCGCGCGAGCAGCGTGTTTCGTAATATTTCTCGCACTATTTGTTTTGTTAATTTTTCGCGCTTGTGTTTTCTACAATTTTAGAAACATTTGTGAAAGCACTTTTCTTCCTGTGAAAACGGACCAGTGAAGGGAAAGTACTGTTCGATTGGATATATGAGAGAGTTGAATATTTAAAAAATAAAGCTTTTGAAATACCGGATCATTACTTATTTAATCCGAATAAAGTCGTGTACTTTCGCACCAGCTTTACTGTGGCAGTTCTGAATGGCAAAGGCGTGAAGCTCACTGCAGTGGGCACCGTATCCCTAAGAGTGCGCCACCACGAATGACACCTCTTGGAGGAATGGAGGACAGCCCATGCTCACGTACGTATTGCTAGAGTGTTGTTAGCAATTTGCGAAAATTCAGATTAGAGATCACGACACCCGCCGTGCAGAGGCGACGCTATCAATTGTTGGACCATTTTGACTTCACAAAAATAGCACGTAGTAACCCACTCAAATGTTAGACGGCACGGGTTTTAAATAGATACTGAGAACGGAACTTGGCGTGGAATCATTTCATTCTAGGATCTGAACCCTTCCAGATCTACCTAGATCCGGCACCCAGATTAAGGGCTGAGGTCTCTCGCTGAAATTAAAAAAAAACAGCTGAAAAAACTTTAACGAACAGGAATCCTGAAACATCCTCTCCCGTACAGATGCATCACGTTTAGTGATGACCATTTCGGTGGGCGTAGGAGAATATGGGCCGAAATAAAAAAAATGCGTATGCGCTGTTTCGGCGGCAATCAGAAAAAATGATGTTTTTATATGTACCTGATAAGCCGTTGAAGACAAATGCTTGAATCGGCCCAGTGTCCTATCGTATGCAGATGGGGTGGATGTATGTAGAGGAGTGGTGGATTATGACAATGGTATCGTTTATTGCGATGGTTATAATGATAGCGGTTCTGTTGGTGGTGGTGGTATGTTTATTATGCGCACGTTATCCCTAATTCTAAATAGTTCAGTCACGTGGCTGAGGAATGAGTAAACGGGTTATATTTTCTAATTCACTGCGCTATGACAAGGGTCCTGCTGCCACGAAACTGCTTACTTTAGTGCGGTTGACTCTTGAATGTAGCCCAGCATAGCAGATGTCATGTATAAGCCCTATAGGACCCCGTTAACCAGCCTTACTTTAAACCATTACTTCGACTTAAGCCTGGACAAAGATCAAGCACCGCGTTATCAAGCCTGTCACTGCATATAATTGCCAATTCTTTGGTTAGTACTTTTTCACGCAAACAGCCAGGGCTACAAAAGGTAACATTCATTCCTGCCTACAAATATAACTCAAAAGTGGCTCAAACGGCGACTCTGGGGAGTTGCAACGCAGTGGCACCGCCTTGATAGTAATTCATTCGGCGCTTCGGTTACCTTTAACCTTTAGCAGTCTCTGACCCGGAACCTACCTCGCCATACCCACCTAATTGCTCCCAAGCGACGCATGAGACGTCCTGAATTCAAGCCTGTACCTCATTACTGGTAGAGTGGCCTAATAGGTTCTCGTGGGGATTCGATTGCCTAGATTAGGAGCTCCCTGAAGACTAACGGTGTAGCCTAATCAGCCTCTGCGACTCGTCTATTAAGCGGTTACAATTATTCAAGTGAGGGACTCAGCCATGATGGTAGGCGAAGACGAACGTTTTCGGGAATTTCTAACGTACCTCTATTTGCAGCCCTCTCTATCTTGTTGTTACGACGAGAGCAGTACAAAGTACAACGCTTGCAGCTGTGTAGTAGACTCTGCCAACCGCTTCAAGCTAAATGACACTGAAGATTTTAAAATAATGGCATTTTGCGATAAGGCGCACACCTGACTAATCTTGTGCCGCCCTGGAAACATAAAACTTGTTGCTTCCCAAATTAGTGCCAACTGCTGCCTTAACAGCGTCTTTGTAAAGGCCAATACACAGGGATAGATAAAAATGTGTCATAATTTTACTTCAAGAACGAACAAGTCAAGAGCGGGCATCGCGTAGGACAAGGCAGAAATGGCGAAAAAGAAACGCAAAACAAGGAACAAATAAATAGAAAGCAAGAGCACATTGGACATGGTGACGTACAACGTGGTGACGTTTCTTTTGTTTCTGCCTAATACACGTTCTTTATTTTTTACTAGCCATTATACACTGGTTTAACCCTGTTTTGGGGAACATTTTTCTTTCTCCCACGCAAGTGCCTGAGGAAAGCGTGATGACAAAATTAAAAGAAAACCCGCGTTCCCATCCCCTCCTTGGCCGGAATGCCGTTCTCGATCCGTATAGCTTTTTTAGACGGTTTCTTCTGTATGTAGATCTTTTTCTACGTTGCCAGAAAATAAACAACCGCGGCCATGTGCACAATTTGCTCCTTATCGTCCTGTCGTAATCTTAACTACGTGGTGCTAACTTCTGTCTCATTTTTTTTTCAAATATTTCTTTCTCTTCCCTCCTTTTTCGCTGTTTCCATTATCCCAGTCAAGACTCCCAAGTTCCATTTTATTATTAATTGGAATCGCAAAGTTGGGGAGCCGAAGCATTTCACAGTCATTCATTTTTCTCTCTTTCTCATGAACGTCTCCCAGTTTTGTTTCAAAAATTCAGTGCACTGTCTAGAACGCCCCTTACTACTCATCATCTTTTTTCCCAAGTTCCATTACGGTACAGTTGTTTCCATAAATTGTGTGTTTTCCTCTTCCCGTACATTTTGTATTGCTTTATTTTAAGAACTACCCCATGTTTTAACGTTCAACTTTTAAGTTTTATAATCTGGGCAACAAGCGGCGGTTTCTAAAATTTTTTGCGCGCAACAAATCTAAATGGTTTTCAGACGTTCCTGCCCTTGTTCTTTTCTGTTTTCGGCCGTTCCTAAGTTCTGTGCGCACTTTTTGCAATATTGCATTGCGTTCCACCTGCGTCCTGTCGCACATATTTTGGGACTCCAGGCGCTGTCCAATTCTCGTCAGCATTGTTAGTTTCGCAGTCGGTGCAACGTCGTAACTCTACTTTCAATTTCTTGCCATCCGCTCAGAATTTTCGTCGATGTGTTTGTTATTGCGATGGTTCCTGTACGTTTTTACGGGCAGCTTCCCCAGCAAATGACGGTTGCAAAGCTTCGGAACGGTACTGAGAACCAGGAGCCGCCTAATCTTTGTCCAAGCAGAAACTTTTAAAGCTGGTTTCCGGATCTCCCGTCTTGCCCAGTTTCTAGACATTTGTTTTGATTCCTTGGAAGTTCCGTCTTTAATCCGGTTATCTCGCCTCTGCAAGGAGGCCAACTAGTTTCAAGTCGAGTTAGCTTTTCTCATTTTCTTTGTCTGTGCTTTTTGCTGCTGCTTTTACTGCCCAACCAAGAGTCTCTCTATATATTTTAAACTAGAATTTTTGCTCAGTGTTTACATTTTTTTCTTTTTTCTGACGTCTTAAAGGAAGTAAAACGGGCCATGTGTTGCGATTCGAGGTTACCCTCCAACATAGTCAATTTATGTTTACTGTCTACAGATTTACATCTCGAATCATTGCCAGTTCCCGAAGAACGCAGAGATGCATGCGAGAGATTTTGTGGCGAAGTGGTAATGTGGGTGTAATTAAAGTGAATTTAATGGTAGTTACGCTTGCCAAACGGGAGTAATTGGATAAAAAGAAGCATGCGGAACAATTTTGATCACATTCTAATTTCATGATATGAACGTTAACCTCTCGGTCCCATACCGAAGACGGATATTCTAGCTCAGTCTTACTAACGTTTGATAAGCAACAATTGTTTTAATTGCATCGAAGCAAGAGAGAAGGGAAGGCGTATATAACCAGCACTGCAATTAGCAATATTTTAATAATGTCATTGTGAGTCTGCAAGAGAACGTTTGTCAGAAATTGCAACATCCAGCTTTTTGTAGGAGGTAACTTGGCCAGGTAAAGAAGTATGCAGCATGTATTTAGAAGAAATATTGCAGACTGGTTGTGAAAATGTCATATTCGTGCACTTAGTTGCGTTAACGCTGATTTCCCAAATATTGCACCAAAAAGGAACGTTGTCTAGATCACATTGAAGGAACAGTTGGTCGGCAGTGGTTTTAAATTCCCGGTCAACCACACAATCGTCTGTAAACAACTTTATTTTAAAGAAAATTTTATTAGAGAAGACATTATAGTACATTATTAACAGTAGCGAAACAAGAACAGATCCTTCCGAGATGCTAGATATTACGAGCGAGAAAGGGGAGGTGCATCCGTTAGCATTTACTTGTCGGGAACCATCTGTGCAAAATCTTTCAATTCATTTTAATGTGGATATCAAGACCAAGTCTAGTTATTTCAACAGAAATTTATAGCATACCGTGTCAAACACTTTGGCAAAGTAAAAAAAAATAGAGACCACTACAGAAGCTCAAAAGCAAGCAATAGTTGATTAGTATAGGAGAAAAACAGTTTGTGTAATCCGTGTTAATTATTCTTTATAAAGCGTCATCTTATAACAAAATGTTGTAGAAAAACATGGTGTGTCTCATGCGCTTGTATGGTGCGTGTCGTTGCGTCTATCTTTCGTGTCCTGTTCGTTTTTCAGCGCTACTTATCAACAATATGAATAACCAAGAATCCCAGTCAACTGCACTACTTACACGGCAGACTATGTAAATATATTTTTGCTTTAGTTGGTAAGCTTGTCAGTGGTTCCTGATTTGGGAAGAGGAACCTCCTTTCCCATTTTACAAACGCCAGAGAGGCAATCACATACCAAGGACTGGGGGAAAGAATACATCGAAACACAGATGAATTAACAGACGTATTAGGCAAATACTCTCTGCAAATGCATCTTTACCCGGAGAAGTGTACAATTTCATTTTTTATAATACTGTGTGCATCCCAACAAAGGAAAATATATTAGATTCCATCGGATACGTATTCTAGGTTGGGGTAACAGAAAACAAAACGGTTGCTGCTTTAACAAACCAAGACGAAAACACATAACTTCAGATACCACAACTCTTTCCTTTGGGCCCCAAAGTATTATTTTGTTTTATTTCTACCGTCTTTTTTTGCATTTCCGCTGGTGGTCTCCAAAAATTTTCGCCGATTGATTGCGAGGAGTTCAGGAAGGAATGAAGAAAGACACCCGGCGCTCGCACCTTAAAGGGACACTGAAGTGATATGTAAACATTGCGGGATTACTAGCGCAAATTGTAGTCCGGAGTCCCCCGGCCATGTTTCGACCACTCTGGGCGCGTTAACGCGATTTTATTTAGTAGAAAAATTAATTCGAAACTGCTGTCCTCCTCTCTTTACGCTCGCCCATTTTTTGTGGCGTTTTCGTGTGACGTCGGGAGTAGCCGAGCTCGCAAGTGGCTGCGCTACTGCACGGCTCCCCGGCCTTCAGAGTCAGTCGGCACAGCGTTCGCGTCGTCCGCCGGCCGCCGACGGGTCGTCGCAATTCGTTCGCTCAGTTGAAACGAAGCCAGGACACGTTTGTGAATGGAAGAATGTGCCTTTCTTTACTTGGTTAGTTTGTACACTGTATCTAGCTCCAAGTCAAGGTCGCTTCACACAAGTGCTGCACAAGCGCACATGCGACGCTTCGCTGACTGGTGCGCCAGTAGGAAAATATAAGGCCTCTTGAAGGCGGGAGAGAAGAGTCAGCGAAGTCAATATAGGTACTAAGGAAATAAAATCAACTGATATTTTACCGTACAGCGTAAACTAGGGTGCGGGAAGCACTTTTTTGCGCTGGGCGAACAAGCACAGCGGCCAGCAGCATGACTACGCATCTGCGAACGCTTTTCCGTCTAAGAAATGCAATAGCTAGACGTGAGATATTGTGGAAACTTGGGGGATGCTTACTGCACGAGCACAAAACAACAAATAGTCACCTAAGCTGCTTGGAATCCTGAAACTAAATAAAAGTGTAAACTGGTTATACATTATATACCTTATATTTCCAAGGTTAGCAGCGCTCGCCCGTGGCCGAGTAGTTTGGAGCGCGAGGCATGTCAGCGCAAGTGTTTTGCAAGTCACAAGTTCGAATCCCCGCGGGTACGAGCTTTTTTTTTTATAAGTTAACTTTTTTGTTTTCCGCCGTTGTTTTCTATAATGAGTTCACCTTTTTTTGGGCCGCAACGTTCATTGCTCCACTAGTTCACAGAACGCGCGCAGGCTGGCACTGGCGCGCTAGCGACTTCTAGTTGGCGTGCTGTTGCCATAAGCACCGACTGCTTGCAGGCAGTGGGCACAGGCCAGAATCAACAAACCATTGGCCTGGTGCGAACACGCTTTTAAAGACGATAGTCTTTCTTGGGCTACTTCAACCCAGAAATTTTGGTCTGTCTGTATGTCTGTATGTCTGTATGTATGTCTGTCTGTCTGTCTGTCTGTCTGTCGGTCTGTCTCTCTGTGACTCGATTCAACCACCCGGCCAAAGCAAAACAATGCCTGCGCAATAGTCTTATATGATGATGATGATCGTTGGATGTTTATGGCGCAAGGCCAACTGGGGCAAAGAGCGCCAAAACAATAGTCGATGATAGGGGTGAAACCTTAAACACTAACTAAAATCAGCAAAAACAAAAGTAAAATCACAACACGACAATGAGCATGGCTGGTGTATAGGGCCAGATTTCATGATGCGTGATAGGAAATGAGGTTTAAAAACTTGACGTCGGACAAATACTCAAACACACGTTTCACGGAAACAATGGCATCATCACCTAGGAAAAACGATGGATGTAGGGGAATATGTTGTCTGTAGAGTTCTCTGAAGTGTTTGTGTCGTGTTGTGTGAAGTGCCTTGCATGTGATTAGTATGTGTACTACGGATAGGGCCTCTCCGCACCTGCTGCACTGGGGTCTAGGAGATCCCGTCAGCAGATACGAGTGAGTTGCATGCGTGTGCCCTATCCGTAGCCTACCCAAGGCGACTTCCGTGTGTCTGTTGCGTGAGTCAGCTGTGTACCGTCCCAAGTGTGGCTTTATTACATGTAGTTTGTTGTCTGTCTGTTCGTCCCAGTGTGTTTGCCATGTTCTGCGCAGGTGTTGTCTTATGTGTGGCTTGAGGTCTGTGTACGGTACAGTTGTTACGTCTACAGTGTTCCTGAGTGCAGCAGCAGCTGCCCTCTCGTCTGCCAACTCATTCCCAGCGATCCCAGCGTGTCCTGGAACCCAGCAGAGGAGCAGCTGATGCTTCTTTGCATACACAGACATGATAATGTTAAATACAAGATTAACTATGTGGTTTTTGGGGGGTGTATGCGATGACAGTGCGCGAACAACACTCAAGGAATCTGTGTAGATGATAGACTTCGGAATTTGATTTTCATGTATGTGTCGTACAATCAGCAAAATCCCATGAGCTTCTGCTGAAAAAATTGTCGTGTGGACGCTCATGGTTCTGGCTGCACTGAAATTCGGACCATGAGCAGCGCAGGAGACCATAGTGGAGGTTTTAGACGCGTCACTGTAAAATTCTGCAAGTGGGTATTTAAACTGCAGAGACAGAAAGTGCTGCAGTATTGCAGCTCGCGGTACCCGATTTTTGTCAAGTTTCATAAAAGAAAGGTCGGAGGACACAGGACGAACTTTCCAAGGAGGTAAAATGTCTGAAAAGGTTGATCCGTACACATCTAAAAACGAAGCGCTCAGATCCGAGGCTCGCTCTCTCACTCTAAGTGAAAAGGGCAGAGGAACGGATGGGCGATTTACAAAAAGAACAGATGTGGATGTGTCGTTAAAAACAGGATAGAAAGGATGGTTATTCAGCGATGAAATTTTAAACGCATAAAGTAAGTCCATGTACGTCCGTTGGTTCTCAAGGCTCCACTTATTACACTCGGCATACAGACTCTCGACAGGGCTAGTGCGAAAAGCACCCGACGCAAGCCGTAGCCCCAAGTGTAGCACTGGGTCAAGCATTCGCAACGCTGTTTTAGACGCCGACCCATATACCACACTACCATAGTCTAAACGAGACCCAACCAAAGCAGTATAGAGCCGTAGTAGGAGTTCTTTGTCGGAACCATACGATTGATGGGAGAGAACCTTAAGTATATTCATTGTTTTCAGACATTTATGTTTAAGTTTCTTGATGTGTGGAATGAATGTGAGTTTCTGGTCAAACACAACACCTAAGAACTTGTGCTCCTTGTTCACAGGAAGCGACACGCCATTCAGAGTAATGTCTGGGTCCGGATGGACCCCGCGCTTCCTGGAGAACACAACGCAGGAGCTTTTTGCAGGATTCAATTTAAACCCATTCTTGTCTGCCCAGCCGGCAAGCTTCTTGACACCAAGCTGGACTTGACGTTCGCATATTGACATATTACATGATTTAAAAGATATTTGCACGTCGTCTACATACATAGAATAAGAGATTGTTGGTGGCAGTGCCTTTCCAAGAGAGTTCATCTTTACGATAAAGAGAGTGCAACTCAACACGCCACCTTGCGGCACGCCATTTTCTTGGACGTGAACCTTTGAAAGTGCACAACCAACTCTTACTCTGAACGCTCTCTCCGACAAATAACTAACAAGGGTGTTCAACATATTACCCGAAACACCGAATGACCTGAGGTCACTAAGGATCCCATAACGCCAAGCGGTGTCGTAGGCCTTCTCGAGGTCGAAAAAGACAGTTAAGCAGTACTGCTTATGCACGAAGGCATCCTTGATGTATGAGTCAAGTGCAACCAGTTGATCGTTCGTCGATCGCCCCACCCTAAAGCCTGCCTGGCAGCTCTCGAGAAGACCATTGTACTCGAGGAAGTACACAAGCCTGCGATTGATCATCTTCTCGAAGAGCTTGCACAGGCAGCTCGTCAGGGCTATTGGACGGTAACTTGAGGGGGACGACGGGTCCTTTCCCTCCTTCAAGAAAGCCACTACAATGGCCTCCCTCCAAGAGTGTGGAATGTGCCCCGAAAGCCATATTTTATTATATAGATGTAGAAGTGCTTCAAGTGTGTCTGCGTGTAGATGTTGTATCATTGTGTATGTAATGTTGTCTGGGCCTGGAGCTGAGGGTTTACACGTGCTCAGAGCAGCCCTCAGCTCATGTAGTGAAAACAGGGAGTTGTAAGAAGTCTGTGATTTGTTGTTGTCGTGTAGGGACTTCTTTTCACAAGAGGCTTTATACTTCAGGAAAGTGTTCGTGTAGTGTGCTGAACTGGACACGTGTTGGAAGTGTTGTGCGAGTGTGTCAGCCTGGTCTTCCAGTGTGTCCCCTGTTGTACTGACCAGGGGCAGGCTGTGTGTATGTTGTCCTTTGAGTTTGCGTATACGTGTCCATACCTTGCGTGTGTCTGTGTATGAGTTTATAGATGTTATGAATGAGCGCCAACTCTCTCGTTTTGCCTCACGGCGCACACGTTTTCCTAACGCCTTGGCCCGTTTGAACAAAATGAGGTTACCCGACGTGGGGTACCGACGAAGGACACCCCACGCCTTGTTCTGGGCCTCTCGCGCCCGCCTACAGTCCTCATTCCACCACGGCCTCCGCTGGTTGCGCGGGGCACCAGAGGCGTGGGGAATGGACTTTTCGGCGGCGTCGAGGATGTGCGCCGTGAGGAGTTGTGCGGCTTCATCTACGTGTAGGTGTGCTATGGATGTGTGGTGTAGTTTCGATGTCTCTGTAAATGTGTTCCAGTTAGCTCGTGCTTCATTGAACCTATTATGGGAAGATGAACTGCTTGGACCTTTACCTATATATCTAAGTGAGGTGGGGAAGTGGTCACTACCATATGGGTCAGTTCCCACACCCCACTCGAGAAGAGGAAAGAGAACTGCGGAGCCAATAGCCAAGTCAAGACATGAGTATGTGTTGTGTCCTATGTTATGATATGTAGGCTGTTTATTGTTGAAAAGGCATGCTCCAGAAGATGTCAGGAATTTCTCTATCAGGCGACCTCGGGCATCCGTTCTAAAGAGCCCCAAAGAGAGTTGTGAGCATTAAGGTCGCCTGTTAGAATGTATGGTTCGGGCAGCTGGTCTACCAGCGCCTCGAAGTCGGAGCTCGTAAGTGCAACATCAGGAGGAATGTATATGGAGCATACCGTTATTAATCTATTAAATATTATTGTGCGGACGGCTACAGCCTCAAGGACGGTGTTCAAGGTGACAGGGTGGCATGCTAAGGATTTGCGGGTGATTATAGCAACACCGCCAGAAGAGTGTGTGCAGCCATCCCTGTCTTTCCTGTATACCATGTAACTATTCAAGAAATTTGAGTGTTTGGAATTCAGATGTGTTTCCTGGACACACATTATACTTGGCTGATTGGCATGCAGAATCTCATAAACGTCGTCAAGATTATTCAGAAGGCCTCTGCAGTTCCATTGAACAATATTTTCTCTTCCCATTATTATGTGTTCAGAGCTACTGGAGTGTGACTATTTATGTAGGGTCTTTCGGGGCTTGCACTCTTGGAAGGGGTTTTCTGACCTTCTCTACTGACCTGGACGTCGCAGCCCGTTCCTTCCGCTGCGATGAAAGCCGGAAGGGCTCGACGTCCATGTCGTCATCTGAAGGCAAGGGGGTGCCCAGCGGACTGGGCCCCCTTGACATGGTACCCTTTCGGGTGTTCTTTGCCTGCGCTGCCAGTGCCGAAGGCGTGGGGAGCACCCCAGATGGCACAGGCAGTGAAGAGGGGGAGGGGGTCGCTGCGACCGCCTCCGTCTCCATCTCGTCCGGGCCCTCGCGTGTGCTTCGGGCCGGTAGAGAGGGGGAAACGGTGGGTGCAGCAGCATCCCCACCGGACGTGGATGCCACCACAGCCGCTGCTGGCTCAGCGAGCGGTGCGGAGGCGGGTTGGGCTGCCAGAGGCAACCCAGGGGGGGGCGGGGGCGGGACCAAGTCCGACTCGCGGTACTGGGTCCCCGCCGAAACCAGACGCCGCTCCGCCCCCCGGCGAGCTGCGTCGGCGTACCTCCCCAGAGGGAAAGAGGCGAACCTCTTCCGCGCCTCTGGGAAAGTGATGTTTTCAGTGACCTTGATGTTAATGATTTTCTTTTCTAATTGAAACTTTTCGCATTTTCTGGAGTAGGCCGCATGTGGACCCTGGCAGTTTACACAAAGAAGTTGTTGCACGTTGCAGTTTTCGGCCGGGTGATCGTGCTGGGCGCATTTTGCGCAGGTAAGTCGGCCGCGACAGGTGTTTGTGCCGTGCCCGAACCGTTGGCACTTGAAGCAGCGCCGTGGGTTCGGGATGTAAGGCCGGACTGAACAACGAATGTAACCTGCGTTGATGAATTCAGGAAGGGTCGCCTTGTCGAAGGTTAGGATGAGGTGCTTTGTCGGTATTTGTTTGTCGTCTCTGCGGATGGTTATGCGCCTGACCGCTGTTACGCCCTGACTACGAAGGCCCTCCAGCAGGTCAGCTTCAGATTCATTGATTAGGTCATATTCGGAAATCACGCCCTGGGAGCTGTTTAGGCTGCGGTGGGGCGTGACTCGGATGGGCAGATCGGCGATGCGGGTTTGTCCAAGTAGTTTATCAGCCTGATCCTGGCTACTGACTTCAACAAGGATTTCACCGGTTCTTTGTTTTTTGGCTTTATATGATTCGCCGATGACACCTTCAAGAAATTTGGAGACGAGAAATACTGACTTTGAAGCAAGAGGGTTCAACTGGTCAACTGATTCTATTACTAAGAAGCGAGGGTAGTTGTTCGGTTTCGAAATACTCAAGTTGGGAAGTGGTGGGAACGAAGCTTCGGTGCGGCCCCTTTTCGGGGGCCGATCACGTTTGGGGGGGGGTTTGGAAAATGCCATATGACACATTGGGAAGCAGGGAGACGGGGGTACTTTCTTCTTTGACCTTACCCTGGTAGCCAAAGAGGTCCCGGAGCTCCCTGCCTGGTGAACAGACAGGGAGCCCATCCGCCGGAGCTTGACCTGGGCTCCGACGGCCACCGTTCGTGGTTTCTAACCCTTCACCTATAAACACATTGCCACGGTTGGATCCAGCGTATGTTTGGGGGCTCGGGGTCCGCGGTATCGCCAGTACCGTCACCAAGATTGCTCAAGGTGCCCCGTGCGGGGAATAGTCTTATATAGTCACAGCTAAATCTACCCGTCTATGTCCGGTGTAATGTTCATACTTGCCAACATTGTTGAAGAAGAACAAGACATTACGCAGATATGAGACAACAAATCAATACAGAAGTGATATTTGCAGTGTTCCATTATAAAAAAATCAAACATGCTTGACTTTTGCGGAGTTAAATACTTCATCAACTGCAGAAAAAGAATTCACTCCGCCGTCGCCTGCTGTCGCCCGCGCCACTATAGCTTCTGGCGCCATTTTAAGAAATCAACCGGCAACAGTTACGCAAGGTTCCACTAGATAGGTTCCAAGTTCTGCTTGCAACGCACATGGAGTAGGGAAACGCGGTTCTATAAACGTTGAAGTAGGGCGCCTCGATTAACGCGCGTCTTCGCCGTACGGCAGCGTTCGCATCCAGACACCCGGTTTGGAGCAGTGGAACGCGGGAAATTTAAAATAATTTAAGCAAACCTTTGGCGTCTTTACCTTGAGAGGAGCGCGACGCAAGAGGAACAACATGAGAGGTGAGCGGGAAAGCGAAGGGAGGCATTTACTTCGCAAAAGCCGATAAAGACTATCGTCTTTTGACGGCATTTGCAACGAAAGGAGCAGATACGCGGCCAATTTTTTACGATACAGGCATGAGTGAGGCAAGCTCCAAATATAGGGGAAAAGCGCATGGCATTTGAGCGTCTGCGGGGACGCGGAGGGCGTTCATGCACTGCGTAGGCCTCGGCTAGTGAATGCTACGATTCCAAGCCGTCCTGGGAGGCTTATATTATGCATTTTACAGCCGGCAACATGAACATGGCAGAAGCGCGGTACAATGATTACGGAGAAATTGAGAATGCCCATCCAACAACGCCATTGGTTGTGTTTTACAGAACCGAAACCGAAACCGAAACTTGTTTGATTGCTAACCTTCGGCATCGTCCAATCACGGTGCCCCCTCCTCCCAACGTCACAGCCTTAGTTGGTGCGGCCGCCGCAAACCGCGCATGGTAGTTTTTCTTCTTTCGCGCTTTGTAAAATAATTACCGATTTGTCAACCGGATTAACGATGAAAAGTGTGCTAATTTAGCCAGTGTACGCAGTGCAAGCAAAAACGGGAGCTTGACAAATTCACTTCAGTGTCCCTTTAAAAACTGAGTGTGGTCTCAGCACCAGGAGTAGGGGTGTAGAAGGTTTCCATGGGGAACTGATCGCCCTTTGTGGAGCACTCAGCCATGCACGTAAATCGCTTTCCAACTTAATCAAAGAACCGAATAGCATGCGGTGACCGCACACCTTCGTTTGCGCAAGGGCTGCAACTAATAGCGCACTTTCGTTACTAGCAAAATTTGTAGTCACCTAGATTTCATGAGGCACAACGGCGTGGTCTGAGAATTTATATTATATTCGGAGTAACCTCCCTAGAAATAATTTGTGCAACCCGAAAAGCGGGCTTAACTCAGTTCAAATTTTTATGAAATGAAATCTTGCCTCAAAACAAATAAATAAAATGATTGCGCTAAAAAGGGACACGGACGGAGTGCGGACAGACACACATGGCGTGTGTGTCTGTCCTCACTCCGTCCGTGTCCCTTTTTAGCGCAATCATTTTATTTAACAATGGAGTACCAACGTGCCCAGGACGCCATCCTTATTAAGTTCAATGCCTCAAAACCAATTACCAAAAGTGCAATACGAGTTACTGCACCAACGTCTTGGCTTTCGGTGCTTTTTATTATGACGATTCTGTCCGCGCGCCTCGTTTTACACAGCTTCAAAGAAAGGAGTTTTCTACTCATTTTAAGCACCAGCTCAGCATCCTTCGCTGATAGTTCAATATTTCTGTGTAGCTCAACATAAGTGATAGTTGTACGCAGATATGTTGACTAATGCAGAATAGAAATGTTTAATTGCAGATCACGTACTGATCACTTCGCTTACAGCTAGGAGAAGTTTTCAAGACTTCTAATCCATGGGAGTCGATAAGTACCATATAAGACGTTTTTCTGAACCATGCAGTTTGGCACGTTAACATCGCCCTCACCATGACTCTGCCTATTCACAACAATAGCACCATCATCAAAATCCTCGTTGTCGTTCTAATCATCAGTCTATCTACTTCCACTTCTGGGCAAAGACCTGTCCCATACATGCACGACCATATCTGCACATTTGAAACACATTTGTTGACCTGAAAACGTTTTTTTTTTTACCTCGAACACCAAGCTACCCTCACAAAATCTTGTCTGCAACACCATCTGTTTGCAGCTGAGATATGAGAGGCCGCCGGTTGGTGGTAGGGAAGCGATGACACGCATCACCATTCCTAAACGCGAGGCTTGGATTCGGGCTGCTACGTGGGGCCATCTGCAAGTTCTCTAACCTCTCACTGAGCGAATCGGTGCGAAAACCTTCTAGGCTACGCCTCCTGGACCCAACGATCTCGACCATAAAAAAATTCACAGCATATCCACGGGGTGAATGATGATGAGTGGGCGAAGCTCCTGAGGGGAAATCATCGGTAAAACCGTGACTCTTCAGTGAAAGTTCGCCCACTACATCTGTGTCCGAACGTAACGTCTAGAAAGTCTCGCTTAAACCGCGCGTCGGCACCTTGGGGCTGAGCTCGCCTGATGCGTTTTGCAGACGCCTCACGAGCTCTCACTGCATCGGGGTCTGCCTGCCGATACGCGCGCTTTCTCGCCGCTTCCCGTTCTCTGACGTTTTGGAGATCCTCTTCGCGCCGCAGCCGTGCCGCTTCGCGTGCGGCAGGGTCCTCGCGCCGTTGCCGTGACGCTTGGGCCTCTCGTTCTCGAACGCTGGGATCTTGGCGGCGTCGTCGCGCAGCCAGACGACACGCTTCGGCCTCCCGCTCTCGTACGGCAGGATCTTGGCGGCGGCGTCGCGCAGCTTCACGGAGCGCTTCTGCCTCGCGGGCTCGCACATCTGCAGCCTTATCCATCGCGCGACTCCGAGCGCGCGCCAACAGCGAACGGATTTTATTACAACGCTCCCCGCCATCTAGTAAACAATCCAAGAACTAAACTAGAGGTAGCCACGCCATCTAGTAAACAATCCAAGAACTAAAATAGAGGTGGCTACATACATACGTCGAGGATGGACAGACCCACGCCCTAAGGAGCTTCGCCATTAAAATGGGCTGTTGCATTCAAATGACTAATTGCACGCAAATTCCTTCCGACATTCTTCCCTTCACTCATTTTTAAACCGAACCACGTCTCCTTTACCATGAGTAGGACCCTTACCGCTTTCATGGAGAAGCCTTTGTCCCTATCCCACTTTTCGATCAGACTGCAACGCAAACAACCTAGGCATAGAAGAATGGCCGCTTTAAAACTAGCGGCTCACTCTAAACCGGTAATTGAAGGTGATATTCTAATCGCTTCTACGTTTCGTTCCGGAATCAGTAAATGTCCTAACATACAGCTTGTTTAATAATTCATTGCAAAATCCCGCCAGCTGAAAACAACCAGTTCCTTGTTTCCATCGTTTCTTTTTTTGTGCAGTGGCTGCTGTTTTGAAACCGTATAACATCCTTTATATTGCTGCGGTGACACCCTGAGCAGGTTACTTTCCACTGCCACTTGCGACTTGCAGACAACAGTTAACTAAAAGTCTGTTTGGCTGTGGCAACTTATAACAAAATTATAGAAGAAAATACGCGCATATTCAAAACAGCCTTCAAAGGGCAGAATAAAGGTAATATTTGAAGAACAGTGAGCCAGCAGGGAACAAACACTCCCAAAAGACGAGTTTTCTTTTTGTAGCTCGTGTGGTCGAGGTCGTTTCCCATCTTGAGACATTTTCCTTCCTACTTCAAATCGCTGCAACATTGAAAGCCTCAACCTTGGTGCTCTCAGAGCCATCTTTCGCGTTTTGCATACATGAACATTAAAACAGTAACAAAGCACAAGCCGATTGCAAGAACTGTCCTCAAAGCACCACTTGCGTTCCTAGTTTCTTACCGTGTTTCTTTGCGCTGCCAAAAAGGATCCCAGACAACACCGGCCGGTTCATATTGCTGTGGTAACCAGTGTGGGTTGACATCACGTGGTCCTTTTTATCAGGGCTATCATAAATCTCTTCTCTGAAACTTTTGCCTGCTCAGAGTGTTTTCGTGACATGTTATCCCTTTCTCTACTTTCCTCAATATTCTCTTTCGGCTTGAGCAATTTGTCCAGGTACCCAGTCAGGGCCATAGTCACATAAGAACACCGTATTTCATTTCTATTGAAGGCGCCCGAGGCTTATTGTGTGCAGGTGGCTGCTTCCCTTAGCAGCTGGAATTGACTGAAGCGAATCAATAACCGGGAGGTGAACAACACGGACAAGGCTGGAGTTAACAAAGTTGTTGGCAGCGCATGGTCGACTCTATGAACATCCTCGTTTTCGCAACGTATTTTTTCGCAACGGCAATTAGACGCCCAAACCTTTTTGTTTAATAAAGCAGATTAACTTCAGCAGAAAATGTGGTCGCAATCACTGTTTTTCGTACTTCGTCGCCGTTGTCTTTTTTCTGGTACTCACTTGTTTCTAACAAAAATCCTAATATGATATAATAATGAAGTGGACCCGTTTATGGACATTTAAATTCTTCCTCACTCCGAACTATTCTACGCAAGGGTGGTTCTGGGACCAGGATGGTTGATTGCACCTTGGAAGTACAGGATATTTACCTGAAAAATGAGTCAGGACTTTATTGCAGTGTAGGTGGTTTTGATTTACTTCGACGCTGACAGCGAGATGTCACAAATAGAAAAGCGTTAGACGTGGTCTAACGCTCTGCGCGAGGGCGACCACTACATATACGCATTAGGTGATCGAGCCAGATGTAAAACCTCTGACATCCATGTTCAATGGGACTTTAAAACTGGCATTTAGAGTGTACTATCAGGTATTCAGTTCAAAACATTGCCCGATCTTGCTCTAGTCCTGTCAGGCTGGAAAATGAGCAGAGCTCGCGTCCCCTATCGTTTTGTGGGAGACCAGGCTGTTACACCTCAATTGAATTTTCTCACTTGTCACTGAAAGTTCTCCATGATTGACAGACCCCGATTGTTTTCTCCGCCGCCTTTCACATCTCTCCCAAGGTACACCGAATTAGTACGCTCTAGAAGCAGCGGCAACCGACTTCGCGAACTCGGCGTGTGTTTCGCAAACTCGGCATTTGTGCCCCTTACTTCAGACGCGAAGCCACTTGAACTGACGACGAAAAGAGCATGCGAGAGATCACGTTACGAACGCTTGGGAGAGTGTTCCCGAAGGTCGAGCTGGTTTTGTTCAAGGTCAGACTGAGGATACGACCAGATCATGTGTATCAGTTGCTCGCAAACAGCACAAATCTGGCACACGGGGAAGACACCAGAAAAGTCGGGCGGGCGGCACTTAGCCTAACCCGACGCAGGACGGGTTCTCCAGGTTTCTACAAGCCGTCGGCTTCCGGAATTTGCACTGAGGGACGATTGTGTGAATGAGGACGTAGGTTATTCTGGGGTCGGTCTAAAGTTATTGCTGAGAGCTTTTCGATATTGATAAAGCAGGCGCAGCTGCTTCTTGTCTTGTGAACGACACTTGGGCAATGAACCAGTCGGGAAGAGCCGATGCGGCACACCCGTTGGATTGGATATTGCCAGCCACACCACAGTGAATCGAAAGGCATTACAGGACAACGCAATGGCTATCTAATTATTGCAGCTGGAGCTCATTTATTTCTTAAGTTAGCTTCTCAGGAAGTGTCAGCACGAGAAGGTGTAAAAATATCCGATAGTGTGTAAAGACAGCCGGTGACAACACCGGCGCAGTTGGAATGTTCTGCACAAAGGGCTCAGCCATCTTCAATTGCTGATGCTGTTTTATTGGCCGAGATCACCAGTCACTGGAGTACGGGCAGATAGTATCCAAATCAGTACTGCAGACGACATATCCTTCACAAAGCCGTCAGCGAAAATGCATGTGTATTTTGGCAGGTAGAGGCTATATGCTATAAGCGGAATCCTGCCTGCCTGCCTGCCTGCCTGTCTCTCTGTCTGTCTGTCTGTCTGTCTGTCCAATCCCTCTCTCATGCGTGTGTCCTCCCATCCATCTGGATTTTTGTTTGTCGGTCTGTGCGTCAATCGGTCTGTTGATCCGTCAGTCCGATTGTCTTTCCGTCCGTCCGTCCCTCTATATTCCGATCTGTCTCTCTCTTGCCGTGAAGAACTCTACTTCGTGAGAAGAAAATTAGGTGCTAGATCAATAACAAGGTAGTTGTGGGTGCATGTTATTCCCCTTTTCCTTCTCCAAAACAAAGTGATAGGCCACAGCATATTGATCTTGCTATTCCCTAAAACCGGGACAACCGCACCCCGACGCACTAGTGCCAGTGTACTGATGTTCCCGCAAGTACGGTAGCTTTGTAAGGACAACAGCGTAAAAACTGGAAGAGCAAACGGCAAAGTTGTCCGGTATAAAACTAAAACCTAAGAACGATACCTGACAAGACGCTAACAACAACCCCGCAAGCCCTTAGTAAAGGATAAGAGAGGCATCACACAGAAACCTAACTCGCGATTTATTATTCATTCTTCTACGCTGTTAGCCAATAAATAAAACGACGTAGACGTTAGATAATGCAGTTACTACAAATCTTTGTGACTGTATGTGTAATTTAGTATCTTCCAATGATTACCAAGTGACCGTAGGTTTTTTTACTGTAAACGATTTCTAGTAAAATCGTGTCAGCTAATGCAATAGGAGCGAAGCGACAAGAAACATGCGAAAGGTAAAGTTCGCACCTCGGGACGTCTGTTTCAAACCAAAGAACGGTCAAAGGCACACTATTATGAGGCCATATTATGACTGGGAAAGGAACAAGCAAACTCAATGAGTGTATTTAAACACTGAGTATTTGTCTAAAAGCAGCATTTTCATCCTCGCTCTCTGTTTATTCTTTCGCCAATTCTTATAGCGATAGCCTCCGGAATGTCAATAAACACAGGAACCAACTAATTATTCTTAAAAAGCATCTTGCTGGAAGTTCGAATCCAGCCTCGCCTGTGATCGTCTTTTGTTGCACAGAAATTCGACAAGGCACTCCTGCTCCTGCAGTGTAATGGAACATCCCCCAGAGGTTGCGGGGTAATAGATGACCATGGCCGTCACCTGCACGCGAAATGGTTCTATTTCCGGCAACCTTCGGAAGCAGGGGAGATTTTTAACGAAAATGAAACACCCCTTTCCCTGCATACTGCCAGCGTAGAGGTTTTAAAAAGGTACCCCCCAAAAAAATGATCCAAAGACTTTGTTACCTAGCAGCAGTTCTAGCATGAGTATGCTCTCCTTTTCTTGGCAGCCTTTGAGCTACATCATAATTGAGGTCGCCGTGAAAGGGTAAAAAGGAATTGGGGGGGAGGAAGCAAAAGAAACATTCTACTAGGTGTACGTGCTAGTTCTGAGAAGGCGTTCTCACATCAAAGAACGCATCAGACAACTTAAACAACATTTCATCCGTTATTTTTAATAAACATTCCTGACCTGACAATACTCCAGGTTCACTCGCAAGAAATGATGCTAACATACAACATATTTACATGTCTGTGAACCGAATGAGCGTAATAGATGGCAGGATAAACGTATATAAAGTGAAAAAATCAGGATGTTAAGCAACAGACTTCAGCCAATTGCGCACCCTTGTGATGTATACACAGTGACGCTGATGAACAACGCTGCAATGCGAATTGCTCGCTTTTTGTTTGATTTGGTTTGCTTTGCGCATTTGAATCCACCCTTCGTGTCGGCCTTTATATCGCAAGTCTTTCTCGTTTCTACAGTAACAAAAGACAAGCATCCGGATTCAGTACTGTTCATTGCTAAATTATACGCCAGTAAAAGCATTTTCATGTTTGGGCGGTGTTGAGCTTTATTCTCCCCCTCTGAAGAAGTTTGAGGTACGACGGCGTAGTATACGCCAAAGTGGCGGATTGCGAGCGGCAATTGGACCATGCAGCAACATTTTAAACTTTTCTCTGAATCTGCAATGTTTTCAGAACGAAGTCAACCGGCACTTCCAGATCTTAGAAACGGGACCCACAAAACATCAGTCAAACATTAGTTTTTACCCGTAAAACAACTTGGTGTGAGCATTCCTTGTTCGCTGGAGGACGTCGCCGAGTGGGTAAGACGACTGGGTCTAACTCTGTTGAGCTATCATACACAGGTTCTAATTCTGACGGTGCCCGTCGTTTCATTTCTTTATACCCTTATGCCAATTTTTGTGAAATGCCGGAATCAACGAATTGCTAAACAGCTTCGCCGTTACAACACTAGGAAAGCAAAGCCCTAACTTCAAGGCATATCTTTTCCATGAGCCCATCATTAGGTGCCACTCTTCGCCCGCGATAACTACAACTTTCGCAAGGCTTCCAGGCACAATGAAAAGAGTGAAAACGCGGTGTTTCATTGTTTCTTTTTAATACGGCGTTGGTGCAGAGCGTCAAGTATTATCTCCACTATCCGGCTTTAATTGACTGGTAAAAGCACAGGACCTTGGGCCCGATGTAACTATATTTATTTTGGCAGATGCGCTCGTAATTTAAGAAGTGGGAAGATTGCAGCATTGCTGCATTCACTGGCAGCATGCGTGTTGGTGCGAATTTGCTGGTTCATGTAACGGCAATATTTAATTTAAGATGCCGTAATTTTTACTATTGATCATGATTTATGGCAGGCACTTTACGATAATAATGAATAGCGTTTATGTCAATACCAGTCGCTATTTTGAATATTCATGTAGAAAACCTCCGCAATAATGCAGCTGAAGTGTTTAGGCCAGTCTTTTTTAAATTCATTCATAGCATTTAATGACGGAAAAACATGAAATTTTTTTTTGAGAGCGAACAGCTTGAGCCAGTTTGCCTTATAGCCTCGTGTGATCATGCTCAAGTTTTCATGGGAAATACTTGGTGATCTTCCAAAAGTTAAGGTGCAAATAAAGTTACATTTGTTTCACTCAACCATACCAGCCTATTTGCCCACTGTGATGTTAGCCTTGCATAAAATCAGTCTCCATGCGCAAACATCAAAACCATGTTTTGTTTATTGTCTTACACGATGTGCCTTCCATGAAATAAAGTACTTCATTAGTCAATGTAGCTTTCGGGAAGAAGAAAGCGAAATATAGCGGCACAATAAAGAGCCGTACACACTCGCACGACGTCAAATGCGAGCATGATAAAGGGAAATTCGTGCTGCCGCAGTCGGCCCGCTGGTAAGTGAGGTCGAATTTTGTGTTGCAAAAATAGTCATCCTTGCTTCCAGCTGGTGCATGAAGCAATAGCCACACTTACTTCCAAGTTGTCCCACTCCTTTGCGTAGAGCTGAATTGTCTTTCCAAAAGTAAATGTTATGAGTATTACATACGGTATAAAAAGGCTGTGACAACTGTAAAAGGGTGGAAATAAGGCTAATAGGGTAGAGTTCATCCTAAAAACAACATCGTACAAAGTTGGGAGGACAAGAAGAGAAGAAACCTTTATAATGCCAGCATTGGGGCTGATATCAGGGCACCCGCCTGGTCGGGGGATCCATCCCTTCGCTAAAAAGGCACTACCAGCGCTTGTTACGTTTTTAAGCGTTCCATTCCTGTTTAGATGGTGCACCACTGTTTGTTGGAGCTTAATAATACCTAAGCATGGTTTAAAGTTGACAATGGGAAAACTTTTACACTGCAGTGAAACGTCGCTCAATATTGCTTTGACATTTGCGCGGCAAGAAATTGTCACCATTGGGTCGTTTTGCTCTGTTCTTCAGCTCTCTTACTTTCTTTACAGCGAATCGCAACAGCGTGCTATGTAAAGCATGAAGTAAACATCACGTGAGACACAATCAGTAAGTGAGGTTGCTGCTCGCATGGCTTATTGTCAATCCGCCACAAGTACCCCGTCGCTTAACACTGGCTGTGACGCGGTATATTTGAGGCCTTTTTTCAGTTCGCGAACGTAAACGCGGAGCAAACACACTTGATCGTAACGTGTACCTCCGGAATACTTCAAATGCAGTGGAACAAAAACCTATTGGGCAGATAGACTGATGCAAATGAGGCTTACAAGACATGCGCAGTTCGCATTTAGGTTACGCCTACATAATTGCGTCAAAAAGTCTGTAGCTGTCGAAGGATTACTTCAATACTAGCAAGCACACTGGTGATGCATTCAATTCCATCAAATTTATATCAGAAGGATATCTTAGCTTATCTTCACGTGGTTCTTATGTGTCAACTTCTTCAAAGCAAAAGAAATGTTGGACCCATTTCAGGCAAACCAAACGTACATACCAGACGGGAGCAGTTGTTCAAATAAACATCAGGCACTAAATTCGCCCATCCAGAAGAAATTGAAAGAACCAAATCAAGTACGAAAATTTCTGCGAACATAAGGTAAACACCAAAATAAAATGTTTTGCTCAATAAAATGAGTCTCTGGATGTCTTCTCACAAAATCACAAGATAATGGTGGCCCTCTCGTGGAAAAATCTGATCGATTACCGTTACGCTACTCTGAAAAATTAACAGGTAGTTTATCCCTCGCCACAAAAGTCATGCTCAGTTTGCTACCCATGTTTTTTGTTGTGTACAACACGTGCATATGTGTACTCAAGTCATTTGGTTCACGAATATCTGGAAAGATCTTACATTCACAAAAAAACACACATTCGGGACGAAATATACGATCGTTGGTGTTAAACGAGACAAAAAAAAAATGGCAGGCATCTCCAATCCGTGGATGATGGTGGGGGTGCGGAGTATGGGGACTGAAATGACACCCAAGTTGCACCCCGAGTGACATCCGATTTGCGCCCCGACTGTAATATGATTTGAGCCTGTGAGTTGCACCTTGATTATTCCCTAAATGTAACTGCAACTCACGGCTCAAATCGAATTTCGCTTGAGTTTCGCTTGATGGTGGTGTCTGTACGGATGGACGCGGACGGACATTGGGAGAATAAGGTACTCCGTACCGTTACAGGCGAGGGAGTAAGCCCGTTGACTCTCCGGAAGTAATTAACTGACTGTCGTAGCCCAATGGGTAAGACGACTGACACTACCTCTGTCTGGTCTACTAGACCCAGGCTCGAATCCTGCCGGGCCTGTGTGACTTTTCGCAATTGTAAATGTTACGCGCACGGACGCGGACGTACAATCGTGCGGTGCTAAGGTACTCCGCAAATAAAATACTCGCGGTGAGCATCTTCGTGATTCAGATAATCTACGCTTAGCATCCCTTGACTAACAACTAAGAATGCTTTTTATGTTCTTTAACGCATAGGTTTAAGAATGAATATGTACAACTTCCGCTTCATACAGCTCTTGGAGGACTTATATTATATTCTTCAAAATCGGATACGGCCTATTTATGCGCGTAAGCTACTCCAACCTTTCACGGAGGCTAAGACATTGGTTACAAGTAACTACCGAGTGAACAGGTGAATAGCAGCTGACCACGGTTTCTTACCTACAATGAACTTGCGCGTCATCCTAAGTGAGGAATAACTGACGCAGGGTCAACTCAAAGCTTCTCATTTGTTGCACGTTGGAGCGGTCTTTTTCTGAACTAAAGAAGAAACGTGCTCTTTTAAATATCTGTGGACTTAACTTTCGCTGAAAGCAAACGCACTTGTTTGATTTACCCACGTGGAAGCCATTGCTATCCATCCTATACGACAAATTAGCATTCTGCAGCATTATTTGAACGAAGAAATGAAACTATGGATTTCTCGGCTTGCCCAACATAATGATAGGTGTGTCATGTTACCTAGGCGTCGGAAATGCTTCTTCACCGAATAGGAATTTTTTGTTTGGCTAATTTGTGCACACTTCCAAAGATTCACACGCTCTTAAGGTGAGGCTGTATCCATTTCTCGGGAAACCAAAACAAGAAGGCCATAAAAGAACTAGGGCAACAGCGCAACACAGAACGAACACAAGAAGAAGAAAGTCACAAGTAGAGCGATGCTTGGCCTCCGTGGCCTCATCGCTAGTGGTTGTAACTAGTGGTTGTAATCGCGCACCAACTCGCCCAAGCCTTAACCCTTGCAGTCATAGAACGCTCGATGAAAAAAGCAGGTGAAAGGAGTTTACATATAATGTTTTGCCGTTTTTTGTGCTGCGTAGGCTAAAGTTTGCGAATGAATTTTCTTGCAAACAAAGGCTTTAAAACACAATGCTTAACAAAACCCAAGGGAGGTTTTGACGCAGAAGCATCCCGAGAAAACTGAATATGTATTTGGCTTAAAACCCGCACACGGGAACCCACGTCGCTCAATGAAGACACATAGATCTTGTAGCGTTGAAGCGTTGTGGCAATCGGCTGTAGTCGAGATTACTCGTGAACTTGGTAGGCCTTTGCTTGGCGACCCATCTTTCTTTATCAAAGCCTCCGGCTTCGATCGCCGGAGAACTTGTTCCCTTGCAAACCCAACAAGTAAGCAAAGACCGCTGCAATTCCACAGATTGTTCGAGTTGCATTCTCCCGCATCGCGATCGATCACTCCAGTCGCCCCGGTTATTTGAATTGGGCTCATCCAAGGGCAAGACATCTGCATGCGCTATTCTTGCAATTTGTGTGGTGTTCTTATGAAACCACCAAGCGGCATACTGTCTTGGCCCCGTCGGCCTTGTAACGCTTGTGAACCGCATACCATCGAATTACATTCGTCTGGGCAAGTCGCTGTAATGTAACCTTCGTTGACGTACCAAAATTCCTTTATGCATTTCGGGAACCAAGAGTCGCAGATATTGACCAGCGTGATACAAAAAACATGAGTTAGGTAACCTTAGAAATGTGTCGCGTTTACCTGTTGTCTCGTACACGAGACGAGGAGACATATATTTTTTGTTGCCTGATAAGGGATTATCCTTCAGAAATTGGCCTACTCAAAGTATGGGATACACAGAACAAACATGCGCAAGGGACTGTTTCGTTCACCTTTGCTTTGCATAAGTAATTCGGGCCTATAACTGCTGGAGATTTATTGTTAAGTATGTGGAGGGCTCGAACACTGGTAACTTTTCACAGTTTGAAACACAGTTGATAATTGGATTCGTTCTCTTGTCAAAACGTTTGTTTATTTACCTCTTAATTTCATGGCATTGCCTAATATTGAAGTATTTTATACAAAATTTCGGTTATTTGTGATTTTTTTCGCGGGTTTGAAATGCCTATAACAGTTTGCAAACTTACAGAAGCTGTGAAGCAAATAAATATAAACGATTTCGCATTGGCTATCTTTTGTCTCCGTCGGGCTCTCCAATTTAATATTTTTCTAAAGCAAACCGATCTCCTGCGGCAAGCAGTGTTACTCGGAACAGGCCTCAATATTTTTTTAATTAAGCGCAGCATTTGTCGAACAAAAGCTTAACCCATGGTAGGGAAGCAGCTTTAATTTTGCCTTTTTCTGTTTATACATTAGCAAACATTCCTTCGGACATTCTGTGTTCTTAGCTAACAGTGGCTCTTAAGCTACGGATAAAAACTATATTCGTTCATCGTCGGGGTTATTTCCTAAGTGTCAAACCAAAATCAAGAAAAATCTCGTTAAAACTTGCCCTCTCATTACGTGGCAAATTCGGTTATTGTGCGAGAGCAAGGTGTTTCGCGTTCATGGTTTTCGGGCAACTTCAAGTCTACCACTGCTGCCGCTGTGCTAACGGTTGTTGCATATCTACGAATTAGGTAGGGACGTTACTGCCGCAGGGAATTTTCTTCGTCGTTCAGCGAGGACATCAACTGATGATCCTGTTTTCTCCATGCCAACACCAACACCGCTATACACATACGCTATACCTAGAGCAAGAAGCAAGGAAGAGCTAACGAGGCCGCTGGCCGGGCCGCCAGTATCGTCGCTGCCAAAAAAGGCGCGTGCTTGTCTTAGTTCTCACACAGAATTTATTCGCTCGGCAGGATAGTCGCACTAGGCATGCCTAATGGCCCTGGGGGTTACCTGGCACTAAAAATTCACGTTCCTCGTTGATGCTGCCTCAGCATTTATTCCTGTGAAGTTTCACTGACTACATCGCACAAAAAGCGGGAACCACGTTGCTAAAGCACAGATAAGTTACCGTCAGTTGAAACCAATACGACGTAAGTTGTCACCTTGACGCGCAACGGTGGTATCATCAATGTATTGCTACTTATACTGGGCACTGATTTCCGCATTACTTGGCGTGATGGTTTCAGTATTCACGTCAGCTATTTTACATTGCGTACTGCGGGGTGAGGGCGCGGCCCCTGACCAAAGTCTTACCCTTCAGTGGCCGTATTTTGCGTGACGTGCGATTACCACCTATAAATGGTACTGTTCGATACAGAACTGTAAGTATCAAACGTTTTCAGTCGATGTCTTACCTGCTCTTCGAAATAAACCTGTGTCGACAAGCAGGGGAGCTTTCTTGTGTTTTGCCGCAAATGATGGCCAACTTTTTATATTCTTCTTGACATGCAAAATTGTTCCAGCTATGGTTACTTTCTGCCCATGAAAACATTCTCATTTTCGTTTATACTACAGTGATTGATTGTAATGAGCTCGTTATACAGGTAGCCCTCTTCTCTTATAGGCTGAAGGCTGAATCGTGAATACCACCAAGATCAGCCATTCCTTTTCTAGCCTGAATTAGGCGTAATGCATGGAAATTGGTTTTTATCTGTTTTTCTGCTCGTAAGGAAGCCACAATGAAAACGGGTACACATACCGGGTAGTCGGGAATAAACTTACGACTATGGCACGAAAACATCCCTAATCGTCATAATAAACCAGAGCGTGGTTATTTTCTTCAGGAACAAAATATGTACGACAACTCGTGTGTCATTCAACGAAGTATTCTAATTGTGCGATATTTTTTGCAACCAAAATATTTGCATTGGTTTAGTATATACGGTTTCAATGGATGACCGCCAATGAATGGTTACCGATGGCATAAATGCGGAGAAATGGACAGCAGTCAGCGCTTCACTCAATGGGAGGGTATGTGATGCTACTTCTGCCATAGTTGCCTCCTTGCGCAGATTCGTCTGAGGGCTGGCGTGACAGCTACCGATTTTGGTTCTGGTTGCGCGGCTTACGATTGGTGTGCTGCCAATTTATAAGAGGTTAAAGCACGTACCTATAGTAAATCAGAACTGTCGGTACTACTCTTTTTCGGCCTACAGCGGATCAGCGCTGTACTGCGCACCCATTTGCATTTAGGAAGCGTAATATTGATTGCCATTGGAAAAAATTCAGCGGCGGATTTTAGGGAAAACGGCAAAAAGGTTATATTGCGCCTTCACTCTGAACATCATTTCCTCCTCCGCCACATACACACACGGCAGAACAAGAAGGGGAAAGACGGTCGTCCACAGAGATCACACAGCCACAGAACTGCAGATGTGTGCGATATGAGTGAGTCGGGGGTTTGACTTACCAACCTCTTCTAACAGGCTACGTCAGTTCAAAGGCTACTAAGTTAGTGGTTCTCATATTTATGAGTAGTAGGTGTCTTCCAATTTTGAAAATATCAAGATATACATCCCTGCAAGCACTCACTAGGGACGAGAAAAAGATTACAAGTATCTGTGACAAAACGTCTATATGAGGGTGATTTTTTTCATGATAGTGGCATGTTGCAGCATTTCTGGGCCGTGACAATCGTTTTACTATTTGTATGCACTTTACCTTAAGGAGATGATTCTGCAAGCTGACAGATAGGATGGCAATGTGGTTAGCAACATTTACAAGTCGAAGGGAAACAATATTCAACATCAGTTTACCCTGAAGGTCTTCAACATTCTGCAACATATTTTGCCTTGCCTGTGTGAAATGGTCGCACAAGGTTCCAGCAGGTTCCACCCTCGTGTTCAAAATAGCGTCCGTGTTTCTGTACCACTGGCGTGAAAACGTGTCGTACGACTGCCCCTCAACTTGAACGACGTACCTTCGACATCTTGCAGTAATAATCAGTGGCGGATATATGCCTTTGATCCTGACGTAGAGAAGTACGATGGTAGTGATGTTTATGAAAATGCTTTCGAAAGCAATTTTTTCTTATATTCTGAACGGAAGGCAGTAACCGCGCGCTCCAGTAATCCAGGGTGAAGGCAGATTTGTGTACAAGTGCTCTCTACAGAAATGTCAGCGCACGCCGTAAAACTTCCTTACTTTTAATTGATGTTTTGGGGCCTAGAAAAATGACTGACAGGGCATGGCCGCATTGCTGCCGCTTGTATAGTTTTGTGTGCCGGGCACCTTTGGGCCAGTGAAGATCCCTCCGCATCCGTGACAATTACAATCGCATAAAATCACACAGGCAACGGCAGCATTCGAGCCTATGTCTGGGAGCCTGACAGACATAGTGGCAGTTGTCTCACCCAGCGGCTACGACCGTGAGTTAGTACACGGGGGTCAAACGCCTTACTCCCTCGCCTATAATGGTTCGGAGTACCTTAAGACCTTCCCAATGTCCTTCCGCGTCCATCCGTGCGCACACCACCATCAAGCGAAAATTAAGCGCAAATTCGATTTGAGCCGTTAGTTTGCGGTTTCATTTAGGGAATGATCAAGGTGCAACTCACGGCCAAAAATCGAATGACGGTCGGGGTGCATACCGGATGCCACTCGGGGCGCGCAACTCGGATGCCATTTCCAGTCCCAGTACTCCGCACCCTCGCCTATCATCCACGAAGTGGAGATGCTGCCATTTTTATTTCTTCACTTAGCAGCTCCAGAATTTTAACGGCGTTAGAAAAGCCTCCAGATGGCGTGTCGTGGTGAAAGTCGTCGTGCTGTGTCTAATGTTTTCTTTTTAAGGTATATTTCCTACAACTCAATCCCCTAAAACACATTTAGGAAAACGGTTTTACCACAAATTATTCCTAGAATATTATTATGTGCCACATAACATTTCTTAAGGAAACGGGACGCTAGATGAAGTAAAAGAGTACAACTACCTCTCAGAGAGTGTTAGTGCTGACGCCAACCACGAGAGAGAAATCCGGCGCAGAATAGGTTTGGGTTTGGTAGCACTCAGAACGCACTCCAAAATCATTAAAGGTAAGTTACCTTTGTGACTCCAAAGAGAATCTGCAACTAGTGCATACGACCGGTGATGGCCTACGGATCTGAAACGTGGCGCCTTACTAAACGACTAGAAATTAACTTGGGTAGGCTTAACAGGACACGGAGCGAATAATGCTGTGTTGCACGCTCAAAACAATTTAGACGCAAATCCTCTTGGTAATTTCACATCAAAGAAAGTCGGGAGCACTGCGCCCGTGCTTACTCAGGCACACTAGGAAGACAGTGTTCACTACAGCGTTTCAGGAGCCCTTTACGACAAAGGAGTACGCGCATGGAGAGCACACAGGCGCATGCGAATTATAACTATTTCCTCCCGCACTTTCTTTCTCTGCCCCGTCCGAACTTCCATTCCGCCTCTTATGGCATCAACTTCACGACAAAAGCGGGTCCTTGACCCAATCATAGTTTTTTATTAAGAGTAGAAGGAAGGCAGAGGAAAAAAAGTTTTTACTCTAAAATGAAGAGAGGAGGGGAGCGAAAGAGGAGCGGTGGGTGACCATCCGACGTAGAGAAATAAGGGCGCTGCATTGGCGTGTATTACATTTTTTTTTACTTGCACGACCTCAGTGTAGACGCTGATAAGAAGGTTTCCGTCTTCCACGCGTAATAGGTTTGGAGGCAAAGATGAACTCGCGGTATTCTTCCTGTGTTTAAGTATGCGATACAGAGACTACTACGCCGTACGTGGTTTCCCAGTGAAGAACATCGTCCCGTCGTCCTTGGTTGGGAAGGTCAAGAATTGGGTATTTGTTCCTCCAAAAATAACACTAACAAGTTGGAAACGGTGAATTTACTACCACACAATTAGTGCGCCATTATTGGGCCGTCAAAAACAGTATCTCTTAAATTTTGTTGGTTTCGGTTCATAGTTTTGTCTTGACTTGAATTTTCAGCTTGAACAAAAAACGACAGGACTTAGGAAGGAAACACGGACACAGTGCGGCTTGGTTGTTGTCCGTGTTTCCTTCCTAAGTCCTGTCGTTTTTAGTTCAAGCTGAAATTTCAAGTCGATATAGAAAATCAACTCGCCCAAACCCAAGCAATTCCATAGTTTTGTGTTCGTATTTTATTTATCGCGACTGTACATCAGTGGTGGTGTCCTCAATAAAGTTGACTTGTGTTTTGGCTTCATTCTGTGTTCTTTTGGTCTGCAAACCCCAATGAGCTGTGAATGCAATTCATTGTTGCCTTAAAAACTCCTCCACTATTCTACCATGTTGTTTATTGTATCATTTGGCAACCAGCATGTTTAGAAGTGCTCGCAATCACATCCGGGCTTCTTTTTTGTGGAAGATTTGTAATATGCTGCTGTTTTAGCAGCAAAAAAAAACAAGTTTGAAAGCCATGCACGGGCACAGGACAAGTAGGCAAATAGGCATCTAAATCATGGGCCAGCCTTATCAATCTTGGGTAGCTAATTAAATAAACGACTATTTATTTCAAAAAGCTACTTATGCGCTGCGGACCAAACCTGATGCGCTAAGTCGCGTCGGGCTTTAGTTCTATTTTTATTAACACCTAATGAAATGCTGCAAGATATTGGACAGAGAGGTGTATTGAAGCTTGGCGAATAGATGTCACGTAATAGAATTTTCTTGGTTTCACAAAATTAATTGAACCATTTGTAGTGGACTTCATAATACAAAATCAAAATCGGCATATTGAAAGCAAGATCTTTGAGGCGTGAGTAATATTGCAGATCCCATAAGTACAAGAAATATATGTTTCAAGGTATCACCACGGAGATAAGCCTTATGGGCCAATAGGGCTAAATAGAGACGTTACCGGTACAAATTCGGGCTACAAGTTGGGATGATACATATGTGGCGCTTGCAAAAAATATTCCACCTATCCTTCGACACTCGTTCGCACTATTGCAAATGCGATTGGCATTGCAGAAAATTTGTCCATATTGTGAGCGTAGGAACCTTACGGGTATGAACGGGATAAGACGTAACCGTTGGGCACCAACACCTGCCTCCCTCCACTTTATAAAACTGACCCCTCTTATGGTAACCCTTCATGTGCGCAAAAACCAACAACCAAGCCGCGTTTTGGCTACAGGGTTAGCGGCAGCATTGGGTGAGGAGTCGGCGAAATTTACATTGCTAGAGGACTGTATATGGGTTCTCTATGCGAATGTGCCAGTCATACGTCATAACGCCACGCGCAGCTTTCAAAGAGTGACAGCGTACGCACTGGATACTAAGCACCCTGTGTCACGTGGCCAACCGTGGCACACTCAGTCTGGTCACGGTACACTTGAACGCACAACAAGAACAAGTCCGCAAAGGCTTCCCCACCCACAGAAGACCCTTTTCAATAATGTGACATCAAATGCATAAACGGGGAATACTTGAGCCATTTGTGGATTGTGGACGACATAGTCATGCTGAGTGGACCTGCATAACGCATGCGAGCAATGCTTGAGGAAATGCGGTCAGAAAGCACAGCCGTTGGGCCAAATAAATATGAATAAATTCATACTAATAAAGAATACGCATGCCGAAAACGTCCTCATCCACGTTGGAATAAAAGTAATAAAAGAATGTAACTACCTCAGACAGATGGTTAGTGCTGACTCGAACCACCAGAGAGAAATCCAGTGCATAATTGGTATGTGTTGGGGAGCACTCGGCCAAAACAGTCCCAAATAATAAAAAATAAGCTACGTCTGTCACTCAAAAGACAAATCTACAACCAGTGCATACTGCCAGTGATGCCGTATGAAGCTGAAACGTGGCGCCATAATAAACAACTGGAAAGCTAACTTAAGCTCAGAGGCCATGGAGCGAATAAGGTTAGGAATAACTCTCGGGGACTGCAAACGAGCTAACTGGGCCAGAGAACAAACTGGAGTGGATGGTATCATAGTCCGAAAAAAGAAATGGACTTGGACTGGGCATGTAGTGTGACGAACCGAAAACCGGAGGACAATTATGGTAACAGAGTGGATACCATGGTATAAGTAGAGAAGAAGGGGAAGGCCATTAACCCGATGGAGAAATGAAATAAAAAACGTATGGGGTTAACAGTGGACTTGATTACCGCAGGACAGGAGTGGTCGGAGGTCAGTGAGAAAAGCCTTTGTCCTTCAGTGGAACTGAGTAGGCCGATGATGATGAGGAAACTCCAATGTTTCTTGAGTGTTTCGCAGGCCAACTAGAAGCTGGTAAATACAACGGTACAGCAGAACCGGTTTATTATACCTATCAATCTGTGATGTCCTTCGAGTATATTGCCCGTAAACTAGAAGCTGGTCAATAAACTGTAAAGGAGGACCGGCATATCATCGCCATAAAACGGAAGTGTTCGTCGAGTATTTAGCAAGTAAACGAGAAGGTAGTCAATAGAACTTTACAGCAGAAACCGGTTTATTAGTGCAAAAAATGTGCAATGTTCCTTGCATATTTATCCGGTATAGGGGAAGCTGACAAGTAAAACTTCCCAGCTGCACCGAATTATTATACTGATAAATCTGCAATATTCCTCGACTATGTACCCCATAAACACGAACCTGGTCAAATACAACTATGAAGCGGAACCTGCTTACTATATCTATTAATCTGCAATGTTCATCGAGTATTTAGCCATGTGAGCAGCTGGTTCAATATACCTGTACAGTAGAGCCGGTTTCTTATAGCTATAAATTGGTAATCAGTGCGTCCGAATTGGATCAACTGCTATTGCAAACACCGCGCATTATGACGCTGCTTTTTTTATTCTAATCAGAAAGCAAGAAAGAAGTTTCGCGACCAGTCTCACTTGACGGACCTCCAACTAGTTATAGTTGCGTCAACCGGATCTAAAGGCCAGTCTCCCATTCTCGCTGCAACCACTAAATCTCGCAGCTCTCAGGAGAGTAGGAATAAAACAGGGTGGCCAGTGGTGAAGCTAAAAAGTAGCAGAAGGTAAATGTAGCAGACCATACGCTTGGGAGGCGGTGAAACAGTTGGACAATGATTGCATTATTCGTGTGGAAGCTACCGACACGCTGATACTGTCTGTGACGTGATCAGTGCACGCCGTTGCTGCCTGCTACTGCTGCCAACGTGTTCCTGGCGCAGGTGACATTTTCGGGCCCCAGCGGTTTTATCGCGGGGAATATTTGCGACTTGGCCTGATTGAGCAGCGCGTGTAATGTTGTTTGTTACATTTCTGAACACTGCGCGGGAAATCAGCTGTGCCAAGCGATACGTTCTAAGCGTGGGCTTATGCCTTGTCAAGTGGCATAAACAAAAAAAACGCAAAACAAAGTTTGATCGCCTAATTGTGGAATAACAGTATTAAAAACAAGAATTGTGGCCAATGACTGAGCTCTCTGTTGAACAATGGCTCGTCCAGAGAACGCTTAAATGTTATAGATAACAGAAGATCAACAACTTGAAAATTACATTGATTTCAGAATTTTATTTTACACACAAAATGTTTTATGTCCGGAGTGCTGCCTCAGGTATTCTTGCACCCAAAACCGACGACAAAGTAAAACCTTAGGTAGCAACATCTTCATAGATTCTTTTCGAAAAAATTGTATATATTTCATAAGTAGGCCGTTGTGCACATATACCGAACATTTTAGGGGCACAAAAATAGGTAAAAATACTGCAAGATACATGGCACAATAAATCTTCAATGATCCTATACGACGGGAAAACATTTGCCCAACAACGTCGTCTGATCCTTTATGAATGTGCTGGGAACAAACTAAAGAACAAATGTCGACGGCTTTCAGAGGATTACTTTTTTTCAATTACATTCTGAGACGTTATATCGACGTGCGGAATTTGAATAAAATGTAACTTAAGACGAAATCCAGGTATGTGGTCCGTCCGCCGCCGCTTTGGGTGGTAATCACATCTCTCTTTGATGTGCCCGGTAACATAGGCTAACTGGCCGAATGATTGTGTGGCACAGACCCAATTAAGAACCACAACGTCGCATTATGCTTCAGTGTTAAGATCCGGCAGACGGTGGCTATGCATGGCAGACTATAGAATTTGTGCGACTTTATGGGTGCCATTTAGTAAAAGGCTCCTTATAACTCATGAAGTAACACTAGCAATGAAAGACGCGCAAATCCTTGTAACGACCGTTAATCTACTTGCCGAATGAGATATGCAATAGATAACTATGTTTTTGAGCACAGTCAGTTATGCGAATTGGCCAGTGTTAGTGGGGAAGATATGTTATATTAGTTCTCAAAACAAGTAGGGCTAGGAATTGCCGACAAAAGTATTCGAAAGATACATAATAGGTAACGTGCGTGCGTGCGTGCGTATGTGCGCGCATGTGCGTGCGTGCGTGCGCGTGTGCGTGCGTGTGCGTGCGTGCGCGCGTGTATGCGCGTTAAGAGAAGACGTGATATAAGTGCGCCAGTACGGTCTGTTTCATCCAACGATTTCGCTACGTGCCTACAAGGGTACGTACTAAGCTAATTCCCCCCAAAGTATAACATAAAACACGACATAAAACGATAGAGGTTCCGAGAGATATCCAACCAATCAACTTGCCAATGAATGTGAACACACGGGTCGAAGGTACCATCGACGATAGAATCAAGGAAGGGCGATTAGCAGACCATGTTCCCAGAGCTTTAGCAAATAAATAGGGAATGGGTAATGCAGCTGTACAGCAGAAAGGGTTAGGTATCGCTATATCTATAAATGTGCAGTCAGGCTAGGCGAACCACCATGGCAGCGGCAGTGGAATTTGGAAGTACATTTTTACTCAAAGCAGGAAACCTAGTTTGTTTTGCAATGCGTCCCGACTGCTGGCCAGCCATCCAGATAGCCTCACTACAACGGCGAAAGAAGGTGACGTCTTATTTTTGCGGCATCGAAAGGCTTGTACTTTTATGGCGAATAGAGAGACAAGTTACGCGGGTAGTGGTGAAAGGAAACCAGCGTCCGAAAAAGATATGAGCACAAAATCGGCGTGGTAGGAGGGGAAGTGTTGGTCGATTATTGCATTACCCGGGTTGCAGCGCCCCGCACGCCGAGACTCTCTGCGATGTTATCAGTGCACAATGTAGCTGCTGCTACAGCTCCCGTCGTGTCCCTTGTGCAGCCCACATTTTCGGCCCCAGCGGATTGTCCGCGGATGAGTTTTGGCTGATGTCTGTATGACGCAGTGCGTGTAACGCTGTTTTACTTTATTGCGCGCTTTGCAGTGATTATTCTTGTCAGACCTTGACATAAAAGCTTGAACGTACCCAATTTTTGTTAGTGTAGACATCGAAGAGTAAAATAATATATAATCATTTCGTAAAACGCATGGATTGGAGAATATAATAGGTAGCTGAGCCAGGCCGTATGTCAGAGTCGTTAGACCAGGAGAAGCTACTGAGAGTACAAGCTCCACTTCCTATGTCTTACTAGTAATAAAGAATAAGTTGGAAAGGATCTCAAAGACATGAAAATAGGAAAACCTGCTGGCGACGATGGCCAAATCAGAATTCTTTTTTATTGAGGGAGGAGATATTTTAACGCAAAAGCTTCTGACCTATACTCTGAGTGTTTAAAGAATCAAAATGTGCCCATATCCTAGAAAAGCGCCAACATTTTCCTGAGTCATGAAAAGGGAGATCCCAAGGACATAAAGAATTACAAACCCATCAGCCCACTCTCAGTTGTTTACAAGCTGTTGTACAAAGTTTCTTTTAGCCGCTAGGTGACGGCCTGGATTCACAGCAGCCCACAGAGCAGGCTGGATTTAGGAAAGAGTACTGACTATGCATGTCATTTATGTCGTCAATGAAGTGATCAACAAATCCACAGAGTTCACTAAATTTATTTACATATCATTTAGACAAGGTGAGAAAACGTTTGATTCCATACTCCCCGCAGCCGTGCTAGAAGAACTAAAAGATGAGCGAATAGAGGGAATCTACTTTAACCTCTAAGGACCTATATAAGGAATGTACAGGAAGCATAAACCTCCACAAGCAAAGGGATAAGTTTCCAATAGGAATAGGAGTAAGTCAGGAGCTACCATCGCGCCACAACTATTCACAACAGGTCGGGAGGGGTATTTAGGAAGCTTTCGAGGAAAACATACTAGTAAGGGTTAAACGTGGAATCCTTGAGCCATTTGGAGTTTACGGACGACATAGTCTCGCTGAGTGAGACTGCAGAACGCATGTAACAATGATTGAGGAACTAAAATCGAAGCATGTTCGTGGGACAAAAATAATTAGAATAAATCAAAAGTAAGTCAAGAATAATCGTGCCAAAAACGTCTTTTTCAGCTTAGGAAACAAAATGCTAGAGTAAAAGGATGAAACTACCTCGGACAGGCGGTTAGTGCTGACCCCTACCAAAAAGAGAGAATTCCGGCGATGAATAGGTTATGGGTGAGCAGCACTCACGGAGAAATAAAACTTAGCTACCTAAAAGGAAATCTACAATCAGTACTTACTAGATGGGACGACATACTTTGCGGAAAATTGACACCTACTAAACAACTAGAACGGAAACGTAGGTCGGCTCAACAGGCCATAGAATGAACACTCTTAGAAATAACACTCAAGGACAGGAAACGAGCTACCCCGATGAGAGAACAGTGTCGGGTAGAATATATCTTTGGCTGGTCTGTAGTCAGACAAACCGACAACCTCCTGACAATTAGAGAGACAGATTGGATTCCAAAGTATGGGTTTAAAAGAAAGGAAGGCAATAATCCAATGGAGGTACAGTACAGAAATTCTTGAGAAAACTGAAATCGAGCAGCGCCGGACCGGGGCGGTTGAAGGTCGTTGGGAGAGGTCTTCACCCTTCAGTGGACCTGAGTAGGCCGACAATGTTGATAATGATTATTATGTTTAAAACTCTTTTCATGATTGTGGTGTATTCTTTATTGCTGGTAGTCGTGCGCGTTCAGGTAGTGCTGGAGGGAATGCATGAAGCAAGCTTAGCGGATTAATCTGTCTGTTCGCTCTATGCCGTTAGTTGGCGACAATGCTATGCGTTTGGTACAAACATATTGTCACGGGACCGGTGGACATGCCCCGTGGCGCCATAGCCTGGCGCCAAGACTAAGAGGAAAAAACCGGGCGTGCAGACAGAGCGGACTCTGCCATGGCGGATTGTAAATAGTGTAAATAATCATTATGGTTCATTGTTCGTGTCCTGCCGCCACGTAACATTTTGGTGGAGTTTGCGGGGTCATCCAAATCCTGGCCTCCGCATCGCATCGTCTCGGCCTGGGCGCAACCGTCGAGGGACCGTTGGCCGTGTCGGGCAGCCCCAGCCCACAGCGAACCAGTACTCGACCACGTCCCCGCCCCGTGTCCACCAGCCCATCAGCAGCCAATCAAGACCTGACCTTATCAGCCAAGACGAGACTACCAGAAAATGCCGCGTCCCCAGCCCTCTCGTCCGACGTGGTTTGAGGTCCTCAAACGGTTGGCTTTCTGCCTTCAAGGCATCGCTGTTGTAGGGCAAGCCATCATCAAGGACATAATCGTCATCAGTGGGCGGCACGGACTTCACTATATGCTCATCGCATCGCATATTCACTGCCGCTGTCGGACGTCAAAACTTTCCTAGCTGCGCGTCGACATCATCGCGCTCGCTGCTCATTATTCCTACGGATTCTGCGCGGAGGAAAAAGCTTTGCCGCGAAGAAAATGGAGACACTGATGTGACAGCTTGTGGACCAGAAGCTTCCTGGAGCTGCCCGATTGGGAGGCCCCAATTACCGAGTTGAACGTCGCACAGGCAGCTCCGACCGTACAGCACCCGTATTCTGCAATGGCGTCTAACCCATCCATCAGCAGCCGCGTGAACCACTGCTGTTTGCACTCGAGCGCTGCTATGACATACCGAGCTACCGATCCCATAATTTCACGGCAAAACCAATCAACGACGCGGCCTTCGACGCATAGCATTGTGGGCACGACCACGGTCGTCTTTGACCGGGGGGGGGGGGTTACGGGACCGGTGGACAATGCCCCATATAGCACTGGCGTCGGAGACTAAGAGAAAAAAACCGGGCGTGCAGACAGAAAAGGCTCTGCAATCGGATTGTAAATAGTGTAAATAGACCATTATCTTTCCTTGTTTGTGTCTTGCCGCCACGTAACAATATCACTGTATTTCGTTTGGCCCTGGTAATACAATATATCTGGTTAAAGCACCAGTGAAAGCTTCTCTATTTGGGACGCGAGTAATGTGCTAGTTTTCCTTTTTGCAAATAAATGTAACCCGTCATTATTGGGGTCGACCGCAAGTAACAACTCACATCTTACACCTGTTCACGCTTTCAGCGCAGCAAGGTACAACTTAAAAAACGTTTTGCCACGCGTAGTTTATTTTTAAAGCATTCACTAGAATACCATTGTAGCTTTTAATGCTGAAGTCTTTGCTATGATTACAACCCGCCGCGGTGGCTCAGTGGCTAAGGCGTTGCGCTGCTGAGCGCGAGGGTCCCGGGTTCGATTGCCGGCCGCGGCGGCCGCTTTCTGATGGAGGCGAAAAGCAAAAACGCCCGTGTGTACGAGATTTCGGCGCACGTTAAAAATCCCCAGGGGTCAAAATTAATCCGGAGCCCTACATTACGGCGCCCCTCAACGCCTACGTTGCGTCGGCGCGTTAAACCCCACAATCAATCTTTGCTATGATTGAAGTCCGGACTACCAGCACTGAATTCCTAAATACATATCTTTGACTTGGAATTTTTCCCGAAACAATGGCGGCAATCAATATTCGTGGGGACGAAACACAAAAATCACAATAATTGTTTGCGGGGCTTTATTTTAAAAACAATGAGAGCTATTGGCCGGGCCTTTGATATTTCATAACAGCCCAATTTAAGAGCCTGACACAATAGATTTGCCTGCAGTTCTAAAACACTTATATCGAAGTTTTTGGCCAAGTATTTAGCGTGCTGGCCATTACATATCGTCGACCTTCTCCTCAAAGTAAAAAAGAGAACAGAATAGTTGGAAACAAAAACACCAGGCCGAGTTTTTACATTTACCGGGATCATGCTTAACGCTAAATTCTCTGGATGTTGTAAAAATTCAGAAACTGAATAGAACTTTCTTAAGAAAAGGCAACTGTGCTAGGTGTAATTTTCAAGGGGAACAGTAAGCTTTACCTTTTTCGTACGTATTCCTGCGCACGTTCACGTAGTTGGCGACCTCCAGATAAAAAAAACAAAAACAAAAGAACACTAAATTTTATTGCAAGACACGCCACCGTTCATTGCGTTTTAGCGGGACTGAATGCTTCATAAAAGATTGGGTGAAGGCCGAATTCCGACACTGAGTGGTTAAAAACCGGAGGTCCTAGCTCTATTCCCCAGCTGGTCAATCTATAAATGCGTGCTTTATGAAGCTCATTACTGTTTGTATGCTCCTGTGGTCATGACGTTTAGGAAAACATGCCAAAAACATTCTTTTCCTCAATGCAAAGTGTTTAATTAAAAGATGTCCCAAGTTACTACGTCATTTTTAAATCAGTTGTACATGCACTATCTGCTGCATTTTCTTGTTCAAGAAAACACACAAAGAACACCGTTGTGCTAGAATTAAAAAAATCTGTGCTAAAAGGGGGTACATTTCTACTTCCTCTTTATTTCGTGTAAGGACCAGAGCATCAAATTTTCACACACCTCGGGCTTAGATATGTAGAGCTAACAGGGCCGAAGACGAAACAGAACTCAAGGCGCAGGGATCAAGAAGAAATACGAAGATAACATGGTATCAATTCAAGATAGCAAAAAAAAAAGAATGGCCGGTACACTCCCTGCGGTATTTAGCTCTCGAGCTATATGCTGAGAGGTACGGCCATGCACTCAGCATGTCTCACTTCATATGAAGAAGACAAAACAGCCAAAAAGCACCAACAATTTTGTATTTCACCCCGTTTAGGCGTCATCGATCGTTTCATTCAGGAGCCAATCTACGTGCAGTAGGCGTATACTGATGTTTTCTAGGAGGCTAGACCTTGCTTCTTTGTCAGTGCCATATCAGCAGGAACATGCAAATAAGGAACCAGGAAGTCTCAGGAGCCCACATGAGATCCAAACCAAGGGTTAGTTTTGTATTGCACAGATTGACCACTAAGAAAGGCACTCTAGTTCCGAAGGCATGCGCTCCTGGGTTCAATGAACGCGTTCCGCATCGAGACCCTCATTTAGAATATTGTATTGGCGGGACTAAGGTTCGGATACAAAAAGTAAAGCTAACAGAAGTTGAGAATAGGAAGGATGTGATCGGTGCAAAAAACCAGTACACAGTAAAAGGTCAAGCAACCTCGGCCTTGGCAAAGCTAAGAAACAAAATTCACTTGACGGGAGAAGCGGCGACAGCAGGTTCATAGCCAGTAGTGCCTGGTAAGACGGGAGCAAAAGCGTTCGAGTTGAAGCGGTGCTTGTTTCTGTTTCCTTCTCAGCGGTCCTTGACCCCCGGAAGCGTCCTTAGTGCTTTTGAGCCGAACTGCGCCGTTCTATTGACTTTTTATGCTCCTTATGATCCATCAGTAAAAGTATCTGTTTGCAAAAGCCCGTTTGGCAAACCCATCAGAGCCAAACTGAGAGGACAGACTTGTTTCAAAAAGTTCAACGGACCGACGATCGCCCCAGCTCTTACGCGTGGAAGATCATTGACCACGAGTCCAACAAAAAGAACTTTTAGTGAAAAGAGGATTTTAAATAATTGCCCAAGGGGGTAGTTACATATTAGGATAGGATGTAGCTTGCCGTTCACGGGTCAGTGTCTGCATCTTGACAAATAAAGACGGCTGTATTAGTGGGAGCTGAAGGCGGAATAATTTTATGTTTACATCAAAAAAGAGTTACCTAGCACAATCCAAACTGTGGTAACAGGGCTTTCAATACCCCATGTTTATGACTCATGAGTGCTAAAGTGCAACGACAAAGGGAAAGAAAAGGTGATGTTTTATTTCAAATGTTTTGGTATGAATGCTGGAAGCCATCTAGATACTATAGCTACATTACCCATTGTGTTAAATTATTTATGCTTACAATGTGTTACACAACTGGCTAACGTGCTTACTGTAGTCACACTAAGTAGGAAACTGAAAGCATCCCGATGATTGCATCAATGGCTTCAACCCCTTCTTTAGCTTAGCTGCCTTTTCCGCTGTGAATTGCTCGGTAGGGTAGCTACTTCCTGATGTGCCATAGAGTAGTAGCAGGATCCTAACGGAACCTATCGACCCAACCTTTGCTTTGAAGAAAATATTGCAACGGCACTTAGAAATACATTTAAATAAAAAACAACTTCCAGCCGTGCCGGGTTGGATGGCAATATTTTGCTTCTTTGATTTATGGCCATCTTAAGTCTTGTCGTTAGATTGGCCGCGGTAGTGTCGGAGTGGACACCAAATCTACTCCAGGCAGAAGGTGTCACTGTTGCTCTCGCTGTGCTTTTTCTGGTTGTAAGGAGGATCCTGATTGCAGCCAAAATGTGTTACATGAATTTCGATGCTCCCCTCGTGGATTGTACTGCCCCCCCCCCCCCTACTGTTAAGTAGCGGACCAGGAATAAAAAAAAACTGGTTACTTGAGCTGGGAATGGGACACTAGCTGTCTCATTTGGCCAACCTTTTAAGATCGGTATAAACTGCATGCAAGTATGCTGCTCGTTTAGAAAGGTAGCACACTTTTCAAGCGCTTCGTATGCCCTCCCTTGCATCAGTGTGAAGTAGGGAAGAAAAACAACGGGGGCACTCCACTTCTACAAGTCTGCTTCAGGCTCATAGCGTGCCAGAATAATCACAGTTTTTGCACCTTACGATGCCCACTTTCGAGGCTGTGCTGAGGCATATTTTCGTGTTTTTGTTTTAAATCTGTGGCCCACTGGCCATATTACTCAGACGAGCCAAATGACCCACCGTTTCTTACGCGAAATGTTGAGCTCTGATGTGAAGGGTAAGAAATGATTTTGGACTACTTTATTTTCGAAAATTCTTTGCAATTCAATATGGGTCATCATAGTAATGGTCGTATATCAGCCTTCATACTCGCAGTGTCATGGCCACCCGAAAATACCCCAGCTTTGCTCCTGCCAGCGCGTTTGTTCTGTACCCTGGACCAACGCTGATTTTATCTGAGTCAAACATCAGTGCATTAGTTAACACTGCAGTATTCCCAGCGTATACATTGCACACCGCGGTAGTGATTTCCTAAATAAAGGAGAAGACTGCCTTTAATTAGCGTCAAACAGAGGTGTGATAAAAGACCACCTCGCGATGCGCTGAGGGGTGCAGAACATGCAAATACAAAACAAAATCAAAATACAGGCCTGCCGACCACCGTGTTGGCTTTTTCCCAGTGGCTTTTGCTCAGAACTTTGGGCAATATTTAAAATTAACGCAAACACTGCTAAAAACTTCATTTAACATTATAGGCTACTTCCTATACCAACCCTATAAAAAGACCCAAATGGCCACAAAAACTAACTGGAATTTTAGGGAAAAAACAACTCCCGCACTTCCACAAAATCTCATGTCATTACGACAAAGTCATAATCAGGTTCTCAAGAAGACGTTTTGCAAAGTTATGGGCTTCCCTCACGAGAATTGTTCTACCCTGCTTCGTAAGCATTGGCCAATGTTCTTATTACACCGATTTTGTAAGGTTTCATTATGCGTCATTCACCAATACAACGACCCAAGAGCGCGAGCTCTATCTGAGATTCCTGTTACGGAGCGGCGTGATCTGTCACGACCAAGTAATTCCACATGGATCGCTGGAGGATGGAAGGGTTGCTCCTTTAATCTAAAAAGCTACCTCTAATATGCCAGAATAAACGCCCAGAGAGAAAAATGAAAGCCAGACAATGCGGGAGAGACCATAAAGAAGGGAAGTTAGGAAAAGCTTTAAGGAATAAGCGAACAGGGCGATCCGCATCTACATCTTTTGAAGAACAGCCCTCACAAACTGAAGGAAATGCTCTACAAAATGCTGGCGTAACACTTTCTTGCATAGTTGAAAATGGGAGTTAGATAACGCAGGCCAAAACTGGTCTCTAAAGAATGCGGGTCAGCGGAACGTAAACAAGGGCGGCACTTCTGGGAAGTGCTCCGCTTATACTACATTGCTTAGGGTGTTGTGCGAGGTTTTCTGGCTTTCTTTCGGAAAGTTTCTCTGTGAACTTGCTGCCTCAACCTTTTTAGATGGTTCGCTCTGAAAAAGAGGAAATCTACAACCAGTTTGCAACGGAGATCCCATATAGCCTTTTAGTGAGAAATAGAACGTTATGGTGAGACGCAGCATAAAATTATAAAGCCGCAGAGTATGCACGACAATTAAAATATTTTGAAAGCGTATGAAATGCATTTGCTTCCGTATGTAATCACTAAAGCAGCTAATCTAATCCGAACATACTATCAGAGAGCTTCTGAGTCACGCGGTTGCACTGGAGGCCAGTTCGAAAACTGATGGTATTGTAACAGTTGAGAGAGTTGAATAAATTATAGCACGAGTGAATTGTGGCCAGCCATAAATTGATGTGCAAAGAATTACACAGGTCAAAATTTCTATTGTCGCAGTTCAAAGGTTGTCTTGTCACAAAATCAGAGCCTTATCAGCTTTGTGAACTGGATAGCAGAACCAGTGGACAATGAAGCAGCAAGGATGTTATCTTGCTCCCTAGTTTACAGAACGGTATTAGAGATACCTGTTTTAATTGTAAATCAGAACAAATGGAAAGAATCGTCTACGCCTGACTAGGAACTATCGTTTTTTGGATCAGCGCCTATTAATTATTAGAGCCTCGCAATAAAGGGTTCATTCATTGCAACGGGGAATTCTCCAGGTAGGATTTTCTAGGGTATTTGATTACAGGTAGACTAACGAAATTTCCGCTGAATCCTCGGTGTAGTCAACCTTTATGCGAAATTTCCCCGCGTTCATGCTTTTACTTCTTAACATTACTCAATTCTTAAACAGTCTCTGCCCGCTGCAGTGTTCACAGCACTATGAGAAAATTGTAGTACATTCAGGTGAATCTCGAAGCAAAGAAGTAGGCGTGCTTGCTCAGTTTCTTAGCGTATGGAATAACCGATATGATATCATTTAAAAAACGACGCTGCCGTGATACTGCACGAACCCGTCTTTCTCAGCATTTCTGCGTGTTAGCCTGTTCTATATTGACACAGTTCGCTTCAGGTGGCCTGGCACAAACATTATTTCTTTTTTTACGCTAATAAACGTTTAAGGCCGCATTATCATTTTATATTGAGCTGGATAGGTCTAATGCTTTGCCCTTAAATCAAGGTTGTTTCAGCTTGTATGCTCATTTTCGGGCTGCAAGGTATCCTCTCAAATCACTTTTTTCAGCCACCCACCCGTACAAGAATTTCATTATTGTATTTCCGTGAAAACCCAAACCGATTTCGTCAACTGTTTCTGCGCTGTAGGTGGTCATGCGAGCTACCCACGCTCTCTATGTTCCTTCTTGCATCGCACGCGTTCATTCACATGAATAAATAAAACCGGATGCTTTGGCAACCACCAGAAAACGTTGCATAGGCATAGCATTCAGCAGTTCTGTAGAAGTCGTTCCTGGGAGGTTCATATGTGGCACCTGTCCTGAAAAGACAGCGGACTGCTACATCCTTCTTATATCCGTCTTAACGCCTTCTAACAAGAAAAAGGCACTAAGCCTCACCACGATACTCGTCAGTAGGATAAGATTGTCGTTTTTCTTGGCACAATCAGTATAAATGCCTTAATAAGTGAAGAGTAAGTTAACGATTAATTCTACGGGAAGTAGGCGTAGACGCAATTGTTTCAATTAGCGGGCCAAGCCACGCCAAGCTAGTGCGCAAAATAATCGCATGTTGTTGGTTTTGTTTGCCGATACGTGACCTTGCCTTAAATTGAAATAAAAACATGAAGTATGCCTCGTAGTGGCACCCTTCATTAGTTGTGTTTAGTAGAGAATATACTGGACCAGCCGGCAGGGTGTTTGCCTCTAACGCAGTTCTATTGGTCCACCTTCTCGGCAGGGCAAAAGATTTTATCGATCTGTTCCAAAATCTCTGCCGCACCAGGAAGCGTGGCCCCAATGGTTACGAACACGACAGACACAACTTCATGCTACCGGGCGCAGACATGGAACCTCCAAACAGCTTAGGATTTGATGCCAACATATGTGGCACCAATCATAAACAACGACGCGGAACCGTTCATGAATATTAAACAAGCAAGCACCGGCCACACTACAATGCCTAGGATGTAGTGTAAGGTTACAAAGGCACATAACATGTCACCAGACATAATGCCCAGGATGTATTGTAAGGTAACAAAAGACGCATAATATGTCACCAGGACATTGTTACACTTTAAGTACAGAGCACTTTAGGCGACTCGCCGTGTCGACCTATCTCGCTCGCTCGACCCAAGTAATTAACCGGCACCAAGGCGGCGTCCCTGGGTAACGCTGTTGTTCGCGGCGTACCCCAGAGGCTTCAAAAGCCAAGTGGTTTATAAAGTCATAAGCGTTCTAAACTCGTGAAGCGCTGGCGCTGGTCATACACCTTCCCGCTGTTTAGCTCAAAGAAAACTATAGGTACATTTGAGGAAAAATATACGTAAATCACCAGCAACGCCCGCGTTTCTTTAGTTTAGGAGGCCCGTTAGGTTGGTTTTTACGATAGTAAACCAAAATGTGGCAGTGCGACGCCGGCACGTGTGGGGGAGAAAACACAAAGAGAACAAAACTCCCTCTGGCGCAGTTTCAGGCAGGGGGGCGCGCAAGCACTGCGAAGGCTGGAAATTTGAATTGCATGGGGTGGTAGCCGTAAGAGGATAACGGCAGTACAGCCCATTATGGCGAATCACTGCTCTGCACTTCCGACAGTGTTCAGATTGAGTGGAACGGCTTTAATTTTTTCATGATACTCCCGTCTTTTCTGTTGAGGTCATTCACCTCACTAAGAAAGTAATCTATGTATTTGATATCAGGAAAGAGGCGATTTGTGCACTAGCGGGCCATCTAGAGCACTGCATGAAAAAGGATTTTTTTTTATCACTCCGTGGCCTAATGATGGGTTCGTGATAACTAAGCTGTGCGTCGTGATGTGAGAGCACGTGTGTTTACCGCAATACTTATGTTTCTGTTGCAATCTTAATTAAATTAGTTGATGGTACAGCGTCGTGCCATCGTCTTTTTCTCGCCGGTCTGTATCTACTACGCTGCCGTCTAAGATCCTTAACCAGTACCAAATCCTCCAAATGTCCATCATTTTTCAGTGCAGTTCAATTTAAATGCAGCTCATATTTGTGACATATAAACGGCAATGATATGAAGATATATTCTAGTTTATTATTAACAGCAGAGACAGTTTCGATGCCGACCTTTCTTCCTCTGTTTCCAATACATTTGGTCCTCATACATATCACGCTTTCTCAACCAACATTTTGGGAGAAACATTTTATTCACCGGTAGTTTATTTCTAACCCTACCGTTACACTACAGTTTTTACTTTGGTACACTTGCAAGGCATAGCAGCTGCATGTGAATTTGAACGCATGTGTGCTAATTGCAAAAGGGAGAACTTGGTGTTTCTGTGTTAGTCCAGCAAGTATAATTCCTTGCTAATTACAAGCCAGGGAACATACACTAAATGATGCCATTTCTAACTACTAGCAAATGTCTAATCTCGAATGCAGTAATGCGTGACTTTCAAGGATCAAGTATGGAGTGAGTGTTTACGACGCTTTTCACAAAACATGCACTTTTAAGTTATCTGAATTCAACTAAAACATGATGGGGTTTACGTAGGACCGATTGCACAACAACAGTACTTGTTTCACAGCCTGCGAAATTTGGTAGATATATTAGAAGGTTATTGTACTGCACGAACGAAAGAGGATCAATCAAACTATGCTCGGATGATAACTCAAGGCCAATATTTTGAAGCACTTATATAACAATGGTTCTTATAACACGTAACCCTTCCTTGCCACGGGTTTACCAGGATTCGAAAATAAAGAATCATTAGTGACAACAGACAGAGTGCCGTTTATTGTTAAAGAAAACACGGGATTACACTCCTACGCTCACAATTGGTCCCTCAAAGGTTATGTACCGACGCATTTGGTGTATCCGATTCTGATGAAGAACACATTTTGGGCGCCCGCCCTCCTCTTTTCTGCATCCCTAGGCGTCAGCTGTGTTTCAGCTGGAAAGCTGCATTTACGATTATACCATATTCTGCTAGCTTTATTAAAATACAACTAGTTTTACCGGTTCACATGTTTTCTCCTCCTGTACGAATTCAAAAACAGTGCACTCGTTAAGAGCGGGACAAAAACGTGCACCTGCAATTAGTGGCAATCGCACAATGGCTGCCTTACGTGCGCTGGTAGGCAGCGGGCGATTCGTCGAACACAAGCGTTCATACAAAGTGCTTAGCGAGCTTTGCAGGATCTAGTTCGAGGTCGACGTTGCTCAGGTGGTGCGTTGAATAGACCTGCATTCAGCACAAGGCTAATGTGACCGTCATGTTCAGCCATCGATTTCCTCTTAATCCATAACGAGGCGCACCGGAAATAGGTCTCGCGAGGCATCGTAAGTGATTTCGGTTAACGTCCTCCTTTGCCCTGCTTGCCACGGTCCCTTCGTGGAGTGCGCATTCTGTTGGTCGTTAGTAGCACCTATCGGCCTGGTGTAATCAATTGCTCGTTACCCTTTTGGTAAATAGATGGTTTCTCCCCAACCCCCGTTGTTCCATGGCACCTGGTTTCCCACGTGAAAAACTTAAATAATTAAATTGCAAACTGCGCTCCGCCAACGGTGGATCGCCGAAGAATCCCACTATCCTGGAAAAGCATAAATAACGCCAATATACAGCAAAGGAAGGCCTCGTAGTGCTGGAGAGAAAAAGTAGAACCAAGTGAGCCGCAACTTTAAAAAAAACAAACTACTGCTTACAAAGAGGTCGTAGGACCGAAGAGAGTGCAACATAACCTCCAACGCTGTCTGGTAGATTGTCTACGGCTACGTTTAGCCATAATTTATTTATTGCTCAAGTGTGCATTTCCTCAGGAGGATATACAGAGTACCATATCCTAAAATATTGGAAATAATATGTTTTTTCTCCTTTCTCTTACAAAACTATCAGGAAAGAAAAAGAGTATCATTCTAAAGTGTAAAAATAGTAAAAACGCTGCAGCTGGCAATTTGCCGCTCTCCTTTCCCCTAAAGTCAGCACTAAACATTTAGAGCCCTTCCACTCTTGGAAGGATGACCTGCAAAGCAGCACGCCCTCCACGGAGTGCGCAAAACAAAACACGTTTGTTCGCACTTTACGGCTGAGAATTCTCCATAGCCAATTACCTGAACGAAATTTTGAAAGACCCCGAACTTTAAACCTAGCGGCCAAGCGTAGCGCTATCTCTTTCCCCTCCGCGACGTAGGCGTCTTACCGTTTTGTAACACGCAAACCCAATCCACTCTACCACAGATGATAAGGGACGCATTGGGCTGTTTAACGGCCACGTTGAACCTCACTTAAACACAGCGTACGTGTCATCAGTAAGGCTATGAAACCTATATTCCACGTTGCCCTACCCCCCTTCCTACCACCCTCATTTCCCAACCGATGACGCATAAACCAGCAACTGGTCATTAGTGGTTGCTCAGAAAAGGAAAGATACTGTCAAAGATTCGCTCTGAAGGCCCTTTAGGCTGAACGAGTGATATTGGACCACGTCGGCGTACCAAGCGGGCCAGTTTCTCTTCTTCCTGGAGGGATTCGCCGCTGCACGACCAGCTGTAACTTAAAGCGCCAGCGGCGGCGGCCGCCGCTTTTCCTGGTATTCGCGCCCATTCACACTTCTGTTCGTGCTGACGCTTCCTAAATTTCCGCTCTTCTTCCTCCAGGCGAGCGACATGCGTCCGTCCCATAGCGAGTTAACACCTCGAGGGCTTCGACCTCTATACTAGTGGACACACACGTGGGTGTCCCTTTCACTGGCTGCCCAGTCGTAGGCATCTCAATTGTCTGGGCAAAGCACCAACCCAGAACCCAAAGCGCTCGATAGCGGAGGACAGCCGACTGGTCGCATTGAGCCATGAAGGCTCTCACGTTTAAATCTCCCACAACCACAGCGGGTATGTCATCGGCTGCGGCATTAAGGCCTGCTGTGCAGTGCGTGCACCCTCGCGTCACGCCTACCCGTGCACATCGTAAACCAGCAACCGGAAATAGGCGCCTAATTAGGCGTGATACACACTGGCGAATGGAGAGAGAAAGACTTGGGTATGCGATCAGACTAAGTTTTTTATTATTATTCTTCCGCCAGAAGAACTATGACCAGATGGTCAACGAGGGGTGCCACCGGGACAATGTTGCTCGGAATTGCCTTCGCGCTAAAGAATAGTGTGTTCACCTTGGCGTTCCAACGGGGGAAGTTGCTTTTAACCGGCCGGGGCGCGCAGCTAGTGGGCGAAGTTGCATGGGAAGCGGCAACAGCCTTAGCTGCATTTTCGGCGGCGGCGGTGGTGGCTGGTTTTCGGGCGTCTTTACACACATTCGCGCTGGTGTTTGATTCTCCGCAATCATCTGGTAACGGCCCTACGGCCGCTGTAAGCCGACTCTGCAACTTGTGAAAGAGGCATCGGTAGTTGCGAGGGGAATAATGGTTGTGATAACCATTGTAACGGAGGGGTCGGCGGTGGCGACGAGGAGCCTGAGAGCGGCGCCGAGTAAATCTGGTTCACCGAAATCAAAACTGGTGGCTACGACATACACTGCTTTGGAGTAAGACGATGTTGTGTAGGAGTGGGGTCTCAAATATAGGGAAACTATTCGGTAACCAAAATTGCAGGTTAGAGCAGACATCATTATATAGAAACTAATCCGCGTGAGACCGCCAAGCACAACTCATAACAAGCACCAGCCCGGTGTCATACTGGTCCCCCATAATCAGAACGCAAGCATTGCAATAGGCTAGTTCTGTTACACTGACCGAACTAAAAAATGTACTGTGAGTGGGAAGCCTGAAGCATCAAAGTATCTTTCCACGCTCCATGTCCAGTGCTCTATCCGCTGATAATTCCTTCAGGACCTAAAGAGATCCCTCATTCCAATACAACGTTCTAGGGATTTCAGTAGCTCTGCGTTATTTGTATCTGCTTGATCGATCGACCATGGCGGCCCGTAGTTGTGGTCCGTAAGCAGTAATTAGAGCCAGGCCCCGGCCGTGGTGGTGCTGGGCTTCCACACACCTTCCACATGGAGACAGATGAAAGCGGCTTTCTTTATTCGCTTTGCCTGCAGGGTTGGTGGGGCAGTAATTGTGGTCACAAGTGAAGACGAATGGTGCAAAGAAAAGAGGTGGGCCTAGTTGTGGTAAGCTGCGTCGTGCACTGCCATAGCGGACATTGATTGCGAAAAATACGAATTGTTATTGGTGCGACAATTCCACGGACGGCTCTCTCATTTATTTGTACATACAGCAGCCCTTTTAAGGGCTATGAGCAGGAGTGGTTGAAATACAGAGCAGCGATTAGAAGTGAAACACTTCAGGGAACAAGAAAGACACAACACCCGTAGCCACATTGCAATTGCATTCTGCACAAAAGTGCCCAATTCTGGAGATGCCAATGTCCATTGAATAGCTGCTATAAAGCCAATGAGTGGCCACTGTAGAACGTGGTGCGCATACAAACACAGTAAACCTTAAGAACGATGGATTAAACATGACTTTCAAAAAACAGCTAAAATTGATTTATCGATGAGCACTTAATCTCACCCGGCAGTAAGTTCCACTGTTCCGTCCTTCTTGAAAAAAACTAATTTGAATGCAGTGGTATATTCAATAAAAGGGGTGAGGTTTAGGGCATGAATAATTCAAGTTATGGGGTAGCCACGAAAGATAGCTGTTATCGGGAAGGCTGTTATCTGAGTGAACGATACAGTGCAGGAATTTTATCGAATCGATATCGCGTCACGTTTGAAGTCGATGCAAGGTTTGAAGTTGTAAGGGCGAGTATGTAGGCGAAAAATTACGGTCATAGCGGCCGCAAATAAAACGAATTGCCTTTTTTGCACGGAATCAATTTGTTTGATCTTTCCTTTTTATAGGGACATCAAACGATTGTGAGAGCAATTATGTTAACCAAATGATTACAAGAACACCGTGCCATTTGCTACTGTTCCTCGCGTTTTAGGCCACGTCAAAGTCCTCGGCGTTTACTGCGTAGTTGAACTGCAGCAGCTCACAGTAGAGCTTCGATGTCAGGTGAATCTTTTGTGCAACAAATTTCCTGAATACAGAAAAGTACTCGAACTGTTTAAAGATCTCGGGGTTTTTTGCGTAGAAGTCAACACCGTTTCCGATTATTGCATCCTGTAGCGGGCACAACGTGCCTCTTTTAAAAGGGGTTATATTCTACAAGAATGATAGCGTGTGCGGGGCTGTATGTATTACGGGATTCTGATTGAAAGTGCAACTTTCTAACGGAGGCAACAGAAAAGGATATTACTACAAGAAGCGGCCCACGGAGATTTGCGTCGTTATCCTCTTGCTGTAATATCCGTCGGACGTTTGCGCTTTAAAGGGCAATCATTTTGTAAATACGAGCTAATGCTGCGGACGCGTACCTAAAGTGCTGGTGGTGTCTGGTAAGAAAGCAAACGGTGTACTTCTCAGGTATTTATTCTTCATCATAGCCAACTACAACAGAAAAATCAGGTCCGCTGCAGGACTGAGGCCACTCCCATTGACGTTCAACTGCTCTGTCCTGTGCTGTGCCAGTCCCATTGTTGGCTCCCGAATTTTATTATAAGAGCAAATCTTTACTACTTTCGTCCAGCGATTTCGTGGGGGATGTGCAAGGTGACCTTTTGACCGAAGACACAGCCCCGGCGAACCAGCCCTCGAAGCGCATCGCGTGATTCACCGGGCCCGTTGTAGGTGCTGCGCACAAGGATCCCTTTTAAGGTGTTCTGTGGCGGTGGCCGCAACGGGAGCGGCCGCTCAGCTGATCGGAAGCCGACCAAACCCGCAGCCTCCCATGCATGCCGCGCTGCGTTCTCTCAGTCCCGTGACTCGTGTCGCGCCGGCGAAGAGAAACGGCGCGCTCGCAATGAATGAATGCCGCGTTCGCCGCAGCGAATGCCGCGTTCGCCCGGCTTCCTTCTGCGAGCGTTGCACGTGCCGGAACAACTTTGAGACATGGGCGGCAATACAGCTAAATGAAAGGTTAACTAGCAAAACCAAGACTCAACCAGACTAAGCCAAGCTTTTCCTTTGCATGTCCAAGGTAAGCTGAGCTAAGCCGCAGACATTTTTTTACCCTCCGTCGAGTTGGTGACCTTCCATTTCTTTTTCATTCATTGTATATAAGATTTTGGCCACTCGAGTGTGTTCCCTAATTCAGGAAGCTGTTTCCTTCTCCCTAAGCCTTGCTCATATCATTCTTCGTTCAATACGCCGTTGAGCCCACCTAACTCTGCTCTCCGATTGTTTAACAATGCCATGTTTCTTCTTCAACTACTGTAACCTACAGATTGTACTGGTTTCGCGGTCGACTCCTGTTAATACGAAAATCTACAGAGAGCGCAAAATACTTCGAATTACCTGAACTTCAATTAACAAAACGCCCAACATTGTTACTGGTCCGAAGCAGGTCTCCCTTTTTTATTTCTTTCGGAATTTTCCCCTTCCGTCGCCAAATTGACTGAACGACACGGGTTGCCATGACAATGGAGACTTATTGCAATAATCGAAGCCGGAGCGCCCACCCCCCCCAAACTTCTCACACTGCGATACGCGCAGCAAAGAATGTTAAGGGTCTCGAAAGAGATAGGTGCGTATTGTGGCGAGAATCTCAACTGGCCTGCAGCTTTATCAACTGTGCGACTCTCAGTTTCGATGGTGCCGATGAAGTACAGACTACCGGCGCTATTTTCGCGCTTGAAAAGTTTAACTTGTATCGAGAAGTGACGGTCAGCTTGATTATTTTTGTTCACGATAACTTCCAAAAATCCGATATAATATGTTTTAGCTCTAATTATCGAGAACGTTATTCACTGGCATCCACGTAAAATTCTGTTATTCAACAGACACCTCCTAATAAAAAAATTCTGAGTAAGCGACTTCAAATTCTCTAGATTCATCTGTATATGCTTCTTTGTGTGATACAGGTAACTTACTTTTGGTTATTTAGGACCGCCCGCCGCGAGCACCCCACCCCACACGTATTCCGGGCCGTATTCTTTCTCGTGGTTAAGGTCAGCGCTGTACAACCTGTACGCGGTAGTTATATTCTTATACTTGTTCTAGCATTTCGTCACATATTCTGAAGGGTTCTATTTGACACGTTGTATTATGAATAGTTTATATTTATTCATATTTACATTTAACCCCACGGTCATGATTTCCAATTGCAGTTCTCAAGCATTTCTGCAGGTGTTCTGCAGACTCACTTAGCAAGGATATGTCTGCTGCAAACGTCAAATGGCTCAAGTATTCTCCGGATATCTGCAATCCTCTTGCTTTCTTGCCAAGCTTAGTGAATACCCGTGAAGACATGCTCTGAACAGCTTTTACGAGATGGCATCTCCCCGTCGTGCAACATTTCGGATCCGGAATTTGTCGCTTTGCTTATGAAGGATTTTTCTACCCGTACACACCTTATGTGAGTAGCCTAGAAACACTATGTAGGTCTCCTGTATTCGCTGATTTTTAAATGATTCCAACACTGTTGCGGTGTGTACTGAATGGAACCCCTATCATAGTCTACAAACGTCATTTAAAAGAATTAATTATACTACACAGGTTTTCTATTACTTGATTGAAAACGTGGATGTGAATGACTATTGAGTATCCTTTCCTAAACCTCTCTCTCACACTCCTAGTACACCCACAGAGCACACACCTTTTCCGCTGCTGATTAGGCGATAGTAGGAACTCAATACTGCTATTTCTATCTCAAAAAAGGATTTAAAATTTGGCTCTAGAAGTAGCCATCTCCGACTCACCCATGCTGCAACCACGGACACTGTTAGCATCCCATTACAGGACTACTAAATGGTGGCCATACAAAAGAATGCGGTATACAGTGACCTTTTCAAAATGTCAGCCTAAGACGAATTTGCGAAAGGTATATTGGGAACTAAGCGCATCGTTCAAATTTTCGTTTGAATCATAGACCTATCGAATGCTTTGTGGTGTTAGAGGATTGTGCACTGATAGTTAATTGACTGGTATTTTAGGCGTGTGCACTGATACTACAGTACCTAGAATATACTGGCATGTAAGTATATTCTAGGCACTGTACAGATATTTATTAAACATAAATGTTCATATTATCATTATCAATCCAAACACACTTCTGATGTTAGCAAGCTTAGTATGATCGTCTCATTCAATTTTACGGCGGGTAGAACTTTCTTAGTGGACACATTAAAAAGAAATCTGTACAACCAGCGAATGCTACCAGTTATGATAAACGTCACTAAAACTCGGCACCTTACCCAAAAACTAGAAACTAAACTTAGGTCTGCCCCATGGCCATGAAATAAATAATGTTAGGCGTAAAACTCTGGGACCAGGAACCTAGGTGCTTAGATCAGACAACAAACTAGAGCAGAAGATAAATAAAAGAGTAGAAGAATTCAAATAAAGACAAAGACATGGACCTCGGTTTGCCATGTAATGAGCTGAACTGGCAACCGGTGGAGATTTCGGGTAGCAGAGTTGATACCAAGCGACGGGTGTTGAAGAGGGGGCAGAGCAATAAGACAATAGAATTAAGAAATAAGAAAATGCGGGTGTTAACATTTGACTCGAACAGCGCAGGACAAGAGCGGGTAGAATTGAATGGGGAGACCTTCGCCTTGCAGTATACCAGATAAGACTGACGTTGATGATGGTTATGATGCTGCTGCTGATGATGATAGAAAAAAGCAGTCGGTCGACTTAGCGACACACCTGCCAAGGCGACCAAGAATAGGTGGATCAGAAAAAAGGCTCTGGCCTTTCGAGTCTGCTTGCCATTACTTAACTTTCATTTTTGGTTTTTCTGCGCTCGCTTATATATACATATCTTTTTCAAATGATGTGGCACACAAAGCCGACGCCATTACCAAAGGACAGCTGTTACGACAGCGAGCGTAGGTAAAGCTTTTCCTCACCCAGGAGTTCCAGCAAGAGCTTAGTTTCCGCTTCTCTCGTACACACCCACCCTGTATATCCCGCCCCTCCCGTCGCTATGAAAATTTCTTTTGCCTCCTGACTCTTCGTAGGACGTCGACAACTGCTGAGTTGAAGCGTTGACTGATATAAATAACGCGAAGACATAACCGGCGTAGGCACGTCGACGTCTGCACGAGAAAAGAATAGCAAATGTGCACCACGTTTGGTGCCATTGCAGGAGTCACGTCGTCCTTTCTGCGGGGGCTTGGTTTAATGAGCACTACATTTGGATATGTGCAGCTGCATGAAGGTAGGATACCAAGTACGAAGGAAGCCATGAGGCGTAGCCACGAACTACGATTTGCCTTAGAAAGCTCTTCGGTTGTATCGAAAGTTCTTCGGTTGTATAGCTTTGGGCTTGTATTAAGAAAGAAGACTTACTTTCTTCGAGAACTTCCTTTCTGACTCTGAACAAAGGAAGTCCTCTTCCTGAAACGTCAGTAACCTTTATTTCTAAAGTTGTTTTTTTTTGTTTTTCTCGTGTCCCCTATCTTTAGTGTAGTTATTTTCTCGCTCAATATATATATATATATATATATATATATATATATATATATATATATATATATATATATATATACATATGAGCATATTTTCGTAATTCCAAAGAAAGCAAGAAGCATAATTGGGAAATGACGCGCTGCCGTTGAATAAAATGGCAAGCACTCGGGGGCGCTGAACAAATTAGTATTTTTGCATTGTAATTTTTCTACAATGCACTTTAGAGCAAATTCTGGAAAAATCACATTAATTCGTCCGAAAATTTGCCGACATTTGTAGAAGGTAAAAAATATAGGTTAAAGACTAAATATTGAAGTATCTTGGATTAGACTACAATAAAAATGGAGAATTGGGCAATTCTTGCTACGTGCGACAGCTAGTAGAGATGGCAGTTAATGTGTGCGTGATACTGCATGGCGCTGCGTGCGTGAGAACATGCTGAGCCAGCAAGGCTCGAGTGACGTGCCCGGTAGGTCCACTGCCACGTTCATTTTCCGCATTTTCGTAGCTAAGCAATAGCGCTACCTCTCTTTGGTCTACAAAATCCGCGTATAGGTCTGCATCCATAGAATCCGCAACAAATCAGCGTTCGTAAAAGACCTCTACAGCAAGTCTCAGCGCCCAATCAATTCCTATTGGCGGGAACCCGTTGCTTAGATGCTTCTTTCTTCGAAAAAAGAAAACATAAACACTTGGCTCGTGTTCTTCAATATCGTAAATCGTAAAAATTAGCAAAAACATTCGCTGCCCTATATACTGTAGCACGCAGCAACCTTGGTTGGCCCTCAGCCTATGGAAATGCATTGTCGCAGTAGCACCCATATTGAGCTGGTAGGGGCAGTGAGTGTTGTCTCGGGGTTGTGGGCTGTAGGCGACATCACCGGAAGACCCAGTAACCTACCTTGATGAAAGAAATGTTTTCGCCCTATACTCATACACTTTAGTTAAATTCCTCTGCCACATTTTTATTATATTCTATTACTACCACCACAAGTCGGAGGAACGATCGCTAGACAGGATATAGTACACTTTTCCAAAAGAGGAAATATCTAATTAGGAAACGGCAATGCATGCCAATATCCACCCAGCTGACGGAATAGAACTAGCGGAGCTTTCTATGTTAATCAATAAGCGTAAGACAGCTGACACCCGCTAGTGTACTGTGGAGAGGATTCAGCATGCTGTAAAGAACGGAAGTAGCCTCAAAGTAGGAAGAGGGGTTTAGACATTCGGAAAAAGCAGATGTATGCCCTTAAAGACAAGGAAGCATTGTCATCACAAACAGGGACAAAATAGTGATTGTAGCCGAGGAGTTGCATAGCGATCTGTACAGTTGCACAGATCCCCAGGAATATATTGAACAAGGAAGTCGTACAGACGAGATAAACCTCCCACTTGTAACCACAGAAAAAGTTATGAATGCTTAGAACGATATGCAAGTGGGCAAAGCACCTGTTGATGATCAGATAATAGCAGGCCTCTTGGAGGATCGAGAAAAAATTGTACTAGAAAATCTGGCAAACCTGTATACGCCATGCCTAATGACCGCGAGTGCACCGGAATCTTGCCAGAACACGAACATCCTCCTGATCCATAACAAAGGTGACATTAGGACCTGAAAAATTACTGGTCGATCAGTTTACTGTCAGTCGTGTACAAGGTACTTACCATGGTAATCGCAAACATATTTGCGTCCAGGTTAGATTTTGGTGCACCTAATAAACAAGTAGGTTTTGGTAAAGGCTATTCAACTATGAACGATATCCACATTATCACTCAGGTGATAGAGAAACCCGCGAAGTATATTGGAGGTCTATCGGGAAGGCCTTTACCTTCGCGTGGGCGTAGATAGGCTGGTGATGATGATCTCTACCCCACCAAGTGCCGTAATAGATGGCGCGCCTATAGAATAATCTTGTCTAAAGTTTTGGAATATTACAGGTTACCTTGCTGCAGACGAAATTTAAAACGGCGTCCATAGAGCAGTAGCCCGTTTTCTTTCCTCTGCTGCCGATGCTTAACATTAGCGAGCAGTTAGAAAGGCATTGTAACGGATGCTGAAACACCAACTCTTGCTGCAATGTTCCTGACGCACATTTTTTTTATATCATAAAAGAACACTTCGCTTACACCAGGGAACTTTTGTAGGTTCGTCTAGGTGTTTTAAATTGCTCAACTGGAATAGCTGCCATATAAAAAGAGATATTTATTTAACGGCTATGTAAAAAGAACAGTCAGAAATATATGAAGGACCATCGATAAAATATTGTCTTTTGAAAAGTAGGGAATAGCGAGCTTCCAAACCAATACGTCACTTGCTACGTCAGGCACGTCCCTGTAAACTGGTATTGATTGAAGTGATGATATACAACCAACTCATGATTATTGAGGGATCAGAAAATTCCTGTTAAATATTTGTATTCATTGCGAGTTCTTGGAGTGGGCGTTCCACCTTCTGCTTCTTCGAGCCAGAACATGTTTTTTCTCCGTAGAGTGGCGTGTCAAAATCGGAACATTTATGGAATCAAGGAGTCCGCCTCCGTGTTAGGCTCCTCAAAAACAAAAGCGCAGCACGTTATTATTTTCTAATTGATTTTTCCATCACTACCCTCAGGTACAAGGGGGAATATCGGGAGTTTGTTTCAAAACTAATACTTTTTAGCATTGGCTAAAGGATATGCGCATGCGGGTTTCCTGTGCCCGACACCGTCGTAGTGATATGTGCACGGTACTTAATGGCTACCGGCAGTTACGGCATTCCAGGGATTATAGTAAGCACGCCCCCTTTTCATACATGTCTTTTACGTGAAAGAATGCGCCCATGTTGTTCAAACAATAAAATACTTACAGCTCGCCGTTGTTTTACAGTAATAATTGTTCTACATTTTCGTTTATAGTTTTATGCCTTATAGTCGCTGCCAAGGAGAAATGCTTCGGAATAAGCGCAGGTATTTCCATCTATCAGAGCACAGTAACCTGCTTTTTATTTGTCCGCATGTTTCATATCTTTTTTGCTTACTGTTCCTAACAGCCACGGAGTTTATTAATACAAAGTGTAACACAAAGATTGGTCGAGTAACATTTCATGGGCTCTTTGTTCCGGTAGCAAATATTACGATGGCTTCTTGTGAATATTTTAGCGGCATAGCGTTGCTGGTGCCTATAAACGGACGATACACTTTTTAACAGTTTTCCAATTCATGCACCCTGCGCAGGTGAAAGTTTGAATTTTATTTTACCGCATATTTTCGAAGCTTCATACAAGATGTCGCCAAATGGGCTCATAAATCAAAGAAATTGCACGCAATGAGGATTATTTTACACTACTAAACTAGGCTCCTTCGTTTTTTTTACCGGTGATTTCGTTTGGTTCATTTACTGTTCGTTGACCCATTTGACAGATTTTAGTGTGGTGGGGGCCGCTAACCACAGCAAGTTTTTTTCAATGCCAACATTTTAACATGAGTCGAAACAAGCAATATATAATATAATTCGAGACAAAAAAAACATCTTCTGACGTGAAAGCCAAGGAGACTGTACGGAAGAGCTACAACTTAGTACATTTCAAAATATGATCGGCCCATAATAACTGTCACATAGCCCAAACCACCATTTTACGCGTGTTCTATAATTTTATCAACCCTGTAGCTACCCCGAAAACCAGTGATAGATTATTGCGGAAATGTAGCTTTGGCGCCTTGAGGGTACCGTTGTGACGCGCGTGCACGCCTTGCATTTTGCCATGGGGAAAAAAAAACTGAGCCCCATGTTCCTAAACGGACGTCTTTGCTATGTTGACCGAAGCAGTTTTCTAAAAAAAAGAAACCACAATACAGTTGAAACCTGAGGTCCAGTCCACCCTCCCGCCACGTAATGAAGACAGGAAGCTCATGCCGCTTTGTAATCCACGTGTGGCCGTTTGTGGGGGCACTATACAGTTTCTGCGACAACAGCCCGGTACGATTCCTCACCTCACAGCAGCGCCGTGGTCGAGTGGAAACACGTTGTTTATTTTTGCTTGAAGACTTTCTTTTATTCTGTGGTTGCGGGGAGTCGTATGGATGTCGCGTCTTTTGTAACGTTGCTTTTTAATGTCAATGTTCCTTATTCGTGGTTCGGATCTTGCTAACCTGCAAATAAAAAACCCGTGCGGTCTACAATGTTAAGGTAGCAATATTTTATACTTTGTCAAAAGATTTAAACTAGTCTGCTGCCAAGATCGTTGCTCGCCTAGAAAATTGTGGATGATTAAATATAGCACACCACACGTGCGCCCGAATTTGGCAGTAAGGTAATGCGTTGCGGCGTTGACCTTTCCGTTCCTCCCCAGGATAAATGGACACGTAGCCGAAATTTCTTTCCCGCGGCCCCCTTTTAAGAACGCCACCTTTGAAATCAATTTTACTCTTACAAGGTGTGTACCCTTACTTTGTCTTCAAAGTAAAGTATCTATAGGAAGCTTTCGGCACGTGCTGGTACTAAAATCAGAATGTGATGCTTTAAACCATAAATTCCTGTTTCCAACCATACATAATTGTTTCAACAGTGAGCTACAAAGTCTTACAGCTCACTGCTTTTTTTTTTGTAAACATAGCCTCATACAGGGTGTATTTTAACAAGTAAAAGTTGTCATAAAATACTGTACGTTTTGCTTCACATAACATGCATTTATTGTTGAGGTAAATATATCAAAACAGGAAGTACTGTCTCAGTAGTATCAACACTGCGGAAACGCATCTTTTTATCAAATTGGGTTCTTTGTTTAAATCGTTTAGAGCCAACAGCCTTTGGCAGCCTCTGAGAAGAATTTTTGCATGCTGTTTCGGATAAACTAAAACCGTGAGTCTTGTGCCCCACCTCTATATCTAAATAATAATCTCCCATATTCTCTTACCCATTTTGGTATTATACCGGGAGACAATCTTACCATTACCTCTAGTTCTATACAAGCAATCGGAATTTAGAACTAGTATGAAATACTTTTGTTCTTTGCTATTCAAATTACAAACGGCGTTGCTGGTATATACAATTTATAATGAGTACCCATTATTTCAAATCAGTTTAAATGCTTATGGCTGCACGAAATTATGCGTCCGGTGATAAAAACAAAATACAAAAAAAACTTCTAGTAAGCAACCATAAAAATTTATTCTCGGGTATTCCTTTTTGAATACTTTAACTTACTAAATGCTATTCAATGGCCTCCTCACATTATCTGTTTAATTCCAACCAAGCAAGTCAGTCGAACGTCATGGGATGTTCACGTTCAGCCAGTAAGATAAATATTGGGGTTCTGCCGCGGACACAACAGTAAATTACGTCCCGCGTTTCTGCAAAACGGGTGTTGTACATATTCTACAGGGGAACTTGGCATAAGTTTAGCATGGGTCATATGTGTTTATACATGGAAACGGTGTGCTTTATATAGTGTCACCACAGATATAAGTATGAGTGACTAAATATTCGAATATTACACTGATCTGCGCGATAGATATTTTGTCGTTAAATGGACCTGAAGGTACGTTTCCGGTGTTGTCAGTCAAAAAATTCGCAAGACAATAAAAGCTGAAGCAGACATTCTTTTTGCAATAATATGTGCTAACATCGTTCAGTGTGATTTCGGCTTCGTGATTAATAAATGAGAGCTATAGGTGGCTGAAACTACCTAAATTTATCAAGTGTGGACTAAGGAACTCTTACCCTAAGGCAAGTTTATAAGCTTTCACACTAATCTCATGGTAGCAGGTAGAAGCTCGGTGAGCGTGAGGCGACCATTAAGCGGTCCGATTGCTCTAGCAGAATGGTTCCTTTCGTGTGACCTTTTGATGTTTGCCAACTGAATTCAATCACACCTTCCCCGCCCTCTTACTCAGTAGCCTACTCCATCTCACACAACCGAAATGCACTACGCCATCTAGCACCACTGCCTTTCCTTCCTACTACCTTTATTTCAGTTCCCCTGCCCTCACTCTAGCCTCCTCGCACCGCTGCCATTAAAAATATCGGAAAAATTTACAGTATGTTGAAAAACTCCTCGTCCCTTGTGCTGAGACGCAATGCTACTCCTTTACTCCAGTCATCTAATCTCATCAAGTGACAATTTTTCCTCTCCTAATGGGCATGTTTATACCTACATTCCCAAGAAAAGAGATAAATGTGCACTAACATAAATATGTAATGATAATCGACCAGATTTAGGGGAAATACTTAAGATGATTTTCCTAAATGTTTTAAATGTTTTCTCAGCCTCAATAAGAAACGTTCTGAATCGACCAGACTTAGAGAAAATCCCCAAGGCGGAGCGTAGTAACTTACTCCACCTTAGGGATTTCCCCTAAATCGGGCTCGATTAACATCTGTCCATCACTTCTAGTTGCTGATCAATTCGTTCTCGTGCTACAAACTCGCGCTACAGTCGGCAGAACGACTGCTGCGGTTGGGTGGTGTACCGAGTTCGAATCCTAAACAGGACAAATTTTTCATCAACTGGAAAGTTTCTGACAAAGCTGTACAGCTTTCCTGTGTAGCCGCAAGGCTGCATTGACGTGGTGTCAAACTTCCCTTCGCGATTTGTAGTGGTGCGGCGGCGGCACCTCCCCAGCATTCCTCTTAAGGAGGCATCAACAGGAAAGTCGACTAGTTTCACTGGGCTGCGTTTATTCAACACACGCTCTTGAGTCCTGCACAAAGGTACTATTGCATTGAACACCATATAAAGGCACATCTAACAATTAATTTTTGTATCAAAGGATCATGTTTCAGGGCATAGGAGACCGTTCAGAACAAGACACTCCCAAGCGATCGTTGTCGAAGTAGATACAGTTAACGGTGACAAAAAGAAAATGCATCCAAGAGTTGTATGCTTCAGCAAAGAGCCTGCCTAGAATACTGAGCAAGCACCAGCGGGGTCTTATATTTCTCCTTGCAGTTGTAGAGGTCTACGTATTCAATACGTCGCTTGTCGGAGCTTTTACCAACTTCCCCTAATATTAGATTACACCCGCATCAAGGACGGCAGCTGGGAGTTCATCTGCAATTCAAAACGCAACACGACCCGTCTCCTGTTGGCCGAGGCTAAGCAGGGCTCGGCAAATTCCTGCGTTTCCTCTTTCTACACTGTTTTTCGGGGAAGGCGCACCTGCTACTCATCTTGCAACCGCAGTATAAGCACTTCTGCATTTAGTAGCCGCTTTCTCCGTTCATAAAACTGCACCAAGATTGTTAGCTGTCTTTAATTACCGAATATAGTCCAGTATGTCATCATCCTTATAGGCCTACTATTTTGTCGTTGTTCTGTGAATTCGGTATGTAGGTACGAAACACGTGGCATTATGTGGTAGACTTGATAATCACCCGGACGCCCGGTAATACTGTCGGTTGACGTATCCACGCACAACAAGTGATATTCGACGGCTGACAATTTACGAGCACCATTCACGACACGCAGATATTGCAGAACGTCGGGAAGTCCTGGGACGCGAACGGCCGCTGATAGGCTTTGTAAAAACTAATCTGGCTGAATTTTCTTTCTAGAAAACCAGAGTCGCCGCAAATCATGTATAGTAATTACCTGAAACACGTCGGGGTACAACAGTCGGCGAAAAAAAGTTTTGTAAATAAAAAAACGAGAGCAAATACACGGGGATCATTTGATAACATCTGTAATCTTAGTACTCACGTTCAATGGAAGATGCAAAGATAAAATATCTAACTTTCGGAGAAAAATATCTAACTCCTCTAGATTCGTTACTACTTGATAAACTGGGAATTGCACGTAAAAAAAGAAACCACGATATCTCCGTCCATTCTTCAAGCTATCTGGCTGCCGGGAAACATTTAAAATAGCAATTGGTAAAAAAAGCGAACGAAGAAGCTCAGCTAGTGCTCAAACAAAATTATTCAGCCAGGCAATGTCTTGGAGAATTATCCTTGAAGAGAAAGCGCAGAAAAGCTACAGGCGCTAAATTAGCCTAAAAATCTAAAAACACTGAGAACTCTGCCGGAAACATAACAGTGACACTCTCATTAAAGGAGGTTAAAAATAAGCGGACTGCATATCAACGCCACGCCCTCCGGAACGAGAAGGAAGAATAAAATGCACCCTCTGGAGCTTTTGTTATCCTTTCCAGACATGTGATCTAAGAAAGAGCTCGCGTGATAATTTCGCTGCAAAACAAACTTGACAATCGAAAATTTCTGACGTGAGTAAACACGCACGGCTTAGACTGGGAGGCGGAGTCATTTCCGGCGGCTGCAAGAACGAAGGTCGGGAAACAGTGACCCAGTTTTCCGATGATCATTGCTCCCCTTTTCAGCAGTACGAGGAGAGATAAGCGTACAAGAGGATAAAGAGCGTGTGGGAAACCATAGCTGCGAGGGACTCGGTCTCTGAGCGTGACAATGACAAACGGTTCACCATTACATCGCCAAAACATTATGTACATAGTTTTGTAACAGCTTTCTAAAAGACAGAAACAAGATAAAAAGTTGCAAAAGAAGAAGAGGGAAAATAAAAAATAAGTTGCACTTTCTTCCTCTTTGAGCAAGAAAAGTGCAACCTTCTTCCATAGTGGGCTGTTCGACATTCGGCGGCGTCCTTTGGCGGATAAGGCCCGGCGATTGAGCCTATAGAGTCGAATTTCTTCCGCGCCATGCGATCGAAGCCGCGTGAACGTTATATGTGGACCCTATCTGAGGCAGAGCTGCTGCCTCAGAATAACAAAAAAGACATATGGTAAACAGAGCCAGGTCGTTGCCGTAATCACGAATACAGGAGCTTTTCCATGCGATCTTGTGCAATGACGTATAGTGCTGTGACCTGTCTGCAGGTAACGGAAGTACAGAAGGGAAATATACAAAGGAACAAGAACAGAAACAGGTTTATTATGGGGACAAATGTCGTTTGTTTTTGAAATTCCGTACGCGGACTCCTCAATATTAGAAAAAAACGCCTGCAGCGAAATATTTTCTGTCGTTTGCTACTTTCTAGTAGGTCTTGTTATTATGATTTTCATTGTTTTCTTTCTATATTTAGAATTTATATGACACGACTTACTACAATTTATAGCTCCTACCATCATATATGACGACTTGATATTAGTGAATGGCGACATTATTTCCGCTACTTCAATTTAATAGTGGCAAAATGTGGCGCAGACGGAACACACGGGACGAAAAGTGTACACACAGACCAGCGCGAACTTTCAACTGATTCTTTGTTCACGTAACTGCAAATATAAGCGTGTCCCAGCTATCATGCACCAAGATATAAAAAAGCACAAAGGCGTTACTCGAAGAAAACCTAGTGCATAATGTTTGCAGTACTGTGGAAAAGCGGACGGAAATTGTTTCGTAATGAGACTTAACTAATTAATTGTAATTATTATATAACTTGCGAATTACTTTCCTAAACACTGAGGTGTCAATGAGGCACTTGTAGGTACCCACGAAATGTATCTAACTGCGGTATTTTCAGAGGCGAACTAATTGCGTACACATTTATTCTGACTGATAATGAAAACCCACGAAATATGAAAAATACCACGTCACAGCGCTTTCGCCCGCATTGTAAAGCAGCGTCCTCAAATAAGCTGATTGAAAGCAACTGCATTGCCTGCCACCCGCCCGAAGAGACAGCGCATCACCTTGATAATGGCATGCATGAAAGGAGCAGCAACAGCAAGATTCACGGGGCGCGTGTGCAGATAAGGCACAAACTGGGTCGCGATTTCTTCTTTCTTTCTTTGTTGATTTCATTCTGGCTAACTCAGAGGCAGCCTGTTTAAGGGCGTTGCTTTACGATGCGCGCGGAGGCGCCGTGATGTGGTATATTTCATATTTCGCGGGTTCTCTTTATAACTCGGAATAAATGAGTACGCAATTAATTCATCGCCGAAAATACCGCAGTTAGATGTCCCTCGTGGGTACCTGCAAGTGCCTCATTGACATTTTAGTAATTAGAATAGTACTTCTCGAGTTAGATAATTAATTACATCTAATTAGTTATATCTCATTAACGAAAAAAAGGCTGCCCGCTTCTCCACAGTACTGGTAATATTTCTCACTAGCTTTTCTTCGAGTTACGTGGTTTTTCTTTTTTTAAATCTTGGTGCATGCTAGCTGGGACACCCAGTATATGCTTTGCCTGAATAAAATGACATGAATAAAAGGGTGAATAAAAAACATGAATAAAAGGACACAAGAAAATACTGACAAAGGAAGAGCGAATACACCCAACACGCGCCAAATTTTTTGACAATCAGTGGCCGGTCGCGTACGACATCACATTGCAAGAAATCTTGTTCACGGTCAGATAGTGCAACCGACGATTTGCTTGCCCAGTCGCTCCTTTCACGCGCCATCTGAGCTGCCTCACTGTTAAAGCGCGCTTGCTTGTCCTTAATTATATCGGTCACTGTGGTGCCAAGGAACTGTGGAGCGCAACCCCTACACTTGATCACATGCTGTGCCAAAAAGCCTTATTTGCAATTACGCACATTTATGGCATGCTTGCGTAGACGCCAATTGAGGCATCTGCCCGTCTGCCCCACGTAGCTCGCGCAGGACAAAGGAATTCTATATATACAACATTTCGAACATATTCTACGAACTGTATTCTGTTTTTCACCGTGCATTGGACCCCACGTCGCTTTACGGGACAGGTACTGCTAGCCAGCTCGGACAACTTATCGGGAGCGCTGAAAACACACTTTCTTGTTCCCTGTTTTTATTGTTTCTGCAAAGGCAAAGTATATATATTTGCAGTTACGTGAATAAACAATCAGTTGGAAGTTAGCGCTCATCCGTGTGTATACTTTTCGTCCCGTTTGATTCTTCTGGGCCCCATTTTACCACTATGAGTAACCAACAAGCCCAGTGTTCAGCTTTATTAAGGTCAATGTAACACTTTTTACTTATTTCGTACCTGGTAAGGTGAGAGGGACCGAAAGAAACATTTACCCGACTCGTGAGTTGTAAAATGTGCATAGGGCATCCACTCCGTGAAAGGCATAAATAGTCCAAGATGCCTCGGCGCTCGCTGCCCGTCCGCACCCGATTTACCTTCGGCGCTGGCTCGAGAGTTCGGAGCTGGTCAGCTGCTACACCCACTGCTCATAGGTAGGGTTAAAAATAGGGGCAGGATTAGAGAACCGTTGGTACTCCCATACCAATTTCCATCCGGTAACGTTAAAAACGACGTATACGCACTAGTGTTTTCACTCTGTGCGTGCAATATACTTTATTATTTTACTGCGGCATCCATGTGGCCAAAAGGAAAAAATTACAGCGTGTTAGCTGTACGCCTAGCAATCCCGGTATTCGTGCCCATCTCAGCTATCCCTCACTGAGGTGAGATCTCCAACTCATAATCGTGTTCTGAAATACGAAGAACAGCGTGCATTCAAGGTGGCAGGTTTATGGAGGAAAGTTCATTCATAAACATTCAGAAGTGCGTTCGTCTCCTTCCATCCTGTTTGACTCGCGGTTGGTTTTATATTGTCACGAGTGCGTCTGCTATGAGACGGAGCCACGAAGACGACGACGACGAAAGGCTCCTCCACGTGGCGCGTGTAGAAGAGTTCGTGGAACGGCTCGTGCTTTGGAACGCTGATTTGGCTGATCGGCGCTTCGCGTGAGACCACGTCTTTTTGGTGGCTTTCTTTCTAGAGGCACAAGTTCGCCTAAATAAATCTCCGTTTGCCTTTGCCCCAACTTCGCCTGCTGCACTTCTTGCAACGGAACACTGGTGGAGGTGCGGGGTATGTCCAGCAGTCCTACCGGCAGCCGCTCATCTAGCCCCGTCAGTCCTCATCTCATCGACACGCCTGTCCATCGCAGCAGCCGTCGCCTTCTGGGCCTAACCCCTGAATTCGGCCTCATGCCCGGGAACGCTCAGGCACGTCAAGCTCGCGAAACGCAAACCATGGAGTCCAACAACTCACAGGTGATTTTCCAACAACCTCGGCAGCCACCCAGCTTCCATGGCGAAGTGTACGAAGACGTCGACGACTGGCTAGACCAGTACGAACGAGTCGCTTCATGCAATCCTCTGGAATGCCGTCCACAAACTAAGAAACGTATACTACTCGCTAGAAGACGGCGCCCGTATATGGTTTGAGAACCATGAAGCAAGCCTTCGAACGTGGGACGACTTCCGTCACGACATTCGCGAGGCATTCCCGAACGCAGATCGTCGGGACAACGCATTGACTCTCCTTGAATCGCGCGTGCAGAAGCCAAACGAAAGTGTGGCAATGTTCGCTGAGGACATGGCGCGCCTTTTTCGCCGAGCCGATCCCGACATGTCCGAGCCGAAAAAGCTCCGGTACCTTATGCACGGCGTGAAGGAGCAGCTCTTTGCCGGACTCGTGCGAAACCCGCCACAGACTGTGCCGCAGTTTATAAAAGAAGCTACGGCCATCGAACGAGCGCTGCGGGATCGCTGCCGCCAATACAACCGAATGGACAATGCGACTTCTGCGCACGCCGCCATTGTTTCACCAGCCAACGAAAATTCGCTGCGTGACCTCGTCCGGAGCATTGTCCAAGAAGAACTGAGGAAGCTTACCACGAGTTCCTCGCAGCCAGCCATTGCTACCATCGCTGAGGTCGTCCGCGAAGAGATTCGTCAAGCGATTGTCCCACCTGAACCCAGCCACGAAGTTTTACAAGTGAGCTATGCGAATGCCCTGGGTCGTCCGTCGTCTGCACGGCCCTCTTTCCCAACGCAACGAAAGCCGCTTCTGGGACATGGTCCCGCACTGAGCCGATCTTCCAGCCACCGATACGCAAGACCAACGTATGGCGCCACCGCAGACCAAACACCGCTATGCTACCACTGCGGTGAGGCGGGTCACGTGTACCGTCGCTGCCCATACCGCGAGATTGGACTTGCCGGTTTTTCACCCACCGCTCGTCACCCTCCTCGTTTCGGGGAACGACCACCTGAAATCGACGCCTATCTCGCGGCGAGGCAAGAGCAGTCTGTGAGACAGCGACCACGCTCGCCCTCGCCAGCTCGCTTGAACACTTCGTTCAATCGTCGAAGCTCTCAGGATGCGTCAAGGGGGAGGTCTCCAAGTCCCCACCGGGGAAACTAGAACCGGCAACCTCTGGAGGCAAGGTTGCTGCCGATGGAAGCTGCGAAGACCCTCCAATGTCGCCGGCGGTCGATCGGCGTACGGCGGAAGAATGCGCTGATGAAGTGGTGAGCGCCGATCTTTCTGTTTTAATCGACGGGCAGGAAGTAACTGCTCTGGTGGACACTGGCGCAGATTTTTCGATAATGAGCCAAGGACTCGCAGACAAGCTCAGAAAGGTAAAAACGCCGTGGACTGGGCCACAGATTCGATCCGCAGGAGGCGATGTAATGACGCCGACGGGCAAGTGTACTGCGAGAATCTGTATAAGTAAGACGAATTTTGTCGGCACTTTCGTCATCCTTCCCCAGTGCTGTAAAGACCTTATCTTGGGAATGGACTTTCTGCGAGAATATCACGCCATTATTAATATCCCAGAGCGCCAAGTCACATTCTCTACCGACGTCACGGCTCGAGACCTCGATTACGAACAATGCTCGTCGACCTTGCGTATAGTAGATGAAGACGTCGTCTTGCCACCGAGGTCGTGCGCCTTGGTTTCCGTGAAGTGCGAGGGTTCCTGGTGTGGTGAAGGGATAGCTGAAGCAACAAGTGACCTTCTTTTTACCGTGGCATCTCGATCGCGCGAGGAGTAGTGCACCTAAATGATAATTGCACCGAAGTACTTCTAACGAACTTCAGCAACGAACGCCAGCAAATCTCGAAAGGAACCGCCGTAGCACGCTTTGAGAACATTGAAGAAAACTTAGAATGTCTAGCCTTACAGGCCGAAACAGCGCCAGGTGGCGGTGAACCCTCCGTCTTCGACATATGCCCTGGTCTACCATCCACGAAGCAACAATGCCTGCTGGAGCTATTACAACAGTTTACTGATTGCTTCTCTTCTACAACCAAGGTACGACAAACGCCCCTTACGAAGCATCGGATCATTACCATGGACGATGGGAGACCTGTTCGCCAAAACCCGTATCGTGTCTCTCCCAAGGAACGAGACGCTATAAGGGACCAGGTAAACAAATGCTGGAGGACGATGTCATACAGCCATCGCAAAGCCCCTGGGCTTCTCCTGTTGTTCTGGTGCGGAAGAAAGATGGTAGTCTACGCTTCTGTGTCGACTACCGCAAGCTAAACCAAGTCACCAAGAAGGATGTTTACCCGCTACCGCGAATCGACGACTCCCTTGACAGACTGCGCCACGCACGGTATTTTTCGTCGAATGGATCTCAGGAGTGGCTACTGGCAGATCGAGGTCGATGAGCGGGACCGGGAGAAAACTGCATTTGTGACACCGGATGGACTTTATGAATTTAAGGTTCTCCCTTTTGGTTTATGCTCAGCTCCAGCAACATTTCAACGGCTCATGGACACTGTCTTGACCGGCCTGAAATGGCAAACGTGCCTTGTGTACCTCGATGACGTTGTTGTCTTTTCCGCCACTTTCGAGGAGCACTTGGAAAGACTTTTCTTGGTCCTCCAGGCATTACGTTCCGCCGGACTCACACTCAAGCCGGAGAAGTGCCATTTCGGTTACGAGAAGCTCCGCTTTTTGGGCCACGTCGTTAGCCACGAAGGAGTACAGCCAGACCCTGACAAAATTGCAGCTGTCGCCGATTTCCCGAAACCTACGGACAAAAAAGGCGTACGCCGCTTTTTGGGACTCTGCTCGTATTACCGCCGATTTATTCCAGCCTTTTCCCACATCGCAGCCCCCTTAACCCGCCTAACCCGAGATGATACCCCATTTGTGTGGAACAAGGAACAGCAAACAGCATTTAATGAGCTGAAGCAGCGCATGCAAACACCGCCGGTTTTGGCCCATTTTGACGAAGACGCAGCGACCAGCATCCACACGGACGCAAGCAATATCGGATTAGGAGCAGTTTTAGTACAAAAAGCAGGATGGTGCCGAAAAGGTTCTTGCTTTCGCAAGCAGGACGCTCTCCCATGCGGAGTCGAACTACTCGGCAACTGAAAAAGAATGCCTTGCGGTTGTATGGGCGGTGTTGAAATTTCGGCCTTACCTGTATGGACGGCCGTTTCAAGTCGTAAGCGACCATCATTCACTATGCTGGTTGACGAGCCTTAGAAACCCTTCGGGGCGCCTCGCGCGCTGGAGCCTGAGGCTCCAAGAATTCGACATAACCGTCGTTTATAAATCTGGGCGACAGCACTCCGATGCGGACTGTCTCTCCCGAGCTCCAGTAACGCCTGCAGACGATGAAGAATACGACATTCCGTTCTTAGGAGCTGTGAACACGACCACCATGTCCCAGAAGCAGCGCGAAGACCTAGAACTGCGGCCACTCATCGACTTTTTGGAGGGACAGACAAGTAGTGTTCCAAAAGCCTTCACAAGAGGGTTGTCATCCTTCTCGTTGCGGAACAATGTGCTCTTTAAGAGGAACTTCACCCCTAATGGCAATACTCACCTCCTAGTCGTCCCCGCAACGCTACGCAATGAAATATTACAAGCGTGTCATGACGAACCCACCGCGGGTCATCTGGGCTTCACTCGCACGTTGGCCAGAATCCAGGAGAAATATTATTGGCCAAGGCTTTCCCTCACCGTTAAACATTATGTCCGGACGTGCCGTGATTGTCAACGACGGAAACCGCCACCGGGACGACCAGCCGGTTTGCTTCAACCAGTTCAGATTCCTGAAAACCTTTTGAACAAGTTGGAATGGACCTTTTGGGACCTTTCCCACTTTCATCTTCCGGGAACAAATTCGTAGTCGTTGCAACCGACTATCTCACCCGCTACGCCGAGACAAGGCCCTTACAACGAGGAACAGCTGCAGAAGTGGCCCACTTCTTCCTCGAGAACATCGTGCTCAGACACGGCGCTCCATCGATCGTAATCACAGACCGCGGAACAGCCTTCACGGCGCAGCTCATGGAAGCTGTCATGACGCTCAGCGGGACTTCCCATAGGAAGACAACCGCATACCATCCGCAAACCAACGGTTTGACCGAGCGCATGAACAAGACAATCGCGGACATGCTCTGCATGTATGTAGATGTCGAGCATAAGACCTGGGATACCATTCTGCCGTACGTAACTTTCGGATACAACACGGCGCGACAGGAGACGACCCGAATGTCACCCTTCAGGTTACTCTACGGTCGCGAAGTGTCGACCATGTTGGACGCTATGCTACCACATGCCGACAGCGACGACCATGTCGACACGGAAGAGTTTACACGGCGAGCGGAAGAGGCACGGCAACTTGCTCGCGTGCGCACAAGCAATCAGCAACGCCATGACGCCAACCGCTACAATCTCCGCCACAGGCACGCGGACTTCCAACATGGCGACCATGTGTGGGTGTGGAGTCCTGTTCGTCGCCGCGGGCTCTCAGAAAAGCTGCTTAGACGATACTTTGGACCATACAAAGTTCTGCGTCGGCTGAGTGACGTTACGTATGAAGTTATCCCGGTCAGCACTGTACCCGCAGGACGTCGTAAACTTCAGCCTGAAACCGTTCACGTGGTGCGCATGAAACCCTACTATTCAAGATGAGCCGACGTTCACGCCGCCACACTCCGGGACTGTGCCCATTTTCTACCATTTTGTACGGGTAGCTACTACCCTGAGCATCGGGACGATGCCCTTTAGAGAGGGGGGCAAATGTCACGAGTGCGTCTGCTATGAGACGGAGCCACGAAGACGACGACGACGAAAGGCTCCTCCACGTGGCGCGTGTAGAAGAGTTCGTGGAACGGCTCGTGCTTTGGAACGCTGATTTGGCTGATCGGCGCTTCGCGTGAGACCACGTCTTTTTGGTGGCTTTCTTTCTAGAGGCACAAGTTCGCCTAAATAAATCTCCGTTTGCCTTTGCCCCAACTTCGCCTGCTGCACTTCTTGCAACGGAACAATATGGACGTTTCTAGCAACCAGTCCCCGTTTGAAAACATTTTAATGAACGTTTTTTATTGTAAACATAAACAAGATTTCTGCTACAGCCGGGGATACTTTTGTGCTGCATACACATCACTCCTTTCCGCCCACGTGACAGCTCGTATCAATGGCATCACAAAAGAGAGTGTATGGGTTCTTCGCATCCATTAGGCATTGCCAATTTTGCGCTGTGAACAGTGCCTCACGCGGTCATAGGTTCCACCATGCTAAGCTGGAGGCGGTTGCTCTGTCCCTATGCGAATAACATGTGACTTCTACCTTATAAAAGTGGTTATGGTAAAACAGCTACAGGCCAGGAGCTATTTCTAACAAGAGTCAGCCTATCCGTCACTACAACATATAGACGTTATCACAGCTAGCGTCGCTTCTTGGAATCAGAACAGCAATTGCGGATCAGTAAAAGCTAGCCTATTAATACATTTCCTTCAAGACAACTTCAAGCAAGCCCAGTATAAGCCCCATCATCTTTACGTAACAAATGCTCGACAAAATTTCCAACATAGCTGCATAGCCTTGGATCCGACGGCAAAAGCTTCGACGGCAATCTTTCACGAGCCTTACCCCCAATTGTGCCTACCAGTGTATGGATAACTACCGCATTTCCTAATGGTGTCGGCTCAGTGGGGCACCCAAGCAAAAAACAGATTGAAAGAAAATAGGCTGCTCATTAGGATAAAAACAATGTTTCCGCATTCCAGCGTGCCCTGTGATTTTTTTTTTGTAGAATGATTTTCGGGATTTAAATTAGTGCTGCCAGGTTTTTTTTATAACATTTAACGAGAGAAAAAAGTCGCGGATACAGTGATCATCTGACAATAATTGTACTGGGGTAAGGTCTTCACTAATCTAAGCAGCGTTGATATAAGCTAGGACAAGCGAGACCGTCCCAGTGTGGTGACGCGAGCAACCCGTAAAGAACACATGACATCAGTCATCCTCGTCTCCAACTGTTGCAAGCTCAGGTATAGTGCTGGCTTCGTGCCAATAACGAGGACGGTCTCCAACAACAGGAACGCAATTACACGTTCTTGCATTCCTAGTCATCTTTCAGATATTGGATGCCGGCTTCACCCCTTGTGGCGAATGGGTTCGCTAACGGTGATTAGTAGAGGAGACGGGGCCAGCGAACAACCTTGGGCAGTGCAACGGAAACGGCGGACTATTAGGCAATGCTGCCCACTGCGAGCAACTTGGCAAATATGCCGAGGTGCCGAGGTGGGCCTTCTCTGTTAGTTCACATGAACTGAATGACCTTAATATTTAGTGTACGTGGACAGAAAAGGCGTGGCTGTATAACACTTTTAGACACAGCTGGTGGCTCCTGAGAGAACAATCGTGCGTTCGCACTACACGGAGCAGAAATAGTGCCACTTGCGTTGTCAAACACCCTGTTGCCTCTGGGTTAAATTGGCGCAATATTCCTCCACCATTTGCTTGGTCATTATAGAGCCCTACTTCTCAGTCCTCGGTTACCGTTGAAGGATCTTAAGTAAGTCCAAGTGCACTTGTTTGCGAGGTTAGCAAAGTGGGTGCGTTTATCACAACTAAGAAATCACCAGTTCCGACGATGGTGTCCCAAATAGGAGGTTTCTACTTGGATCATAACTCTTAACGCAGTGGAATTGCTGCCTGTTGCAAGTGTGCCTCAGGAACCTAGCTCATTTTCCCAGCCTGATTATTCGGATTGCTCCTAGCTTACTTTCCAATCCCGATCATTTCGTTTGTGTAGTTTGTTGTTTTCTCTTTACTCCTACAGCTGCTGCCTCTTCACCCTAACGCACTCTACCGTTACCAAGTGATGCAATGAGGCAAATCGTATCTCTGTGTATTGTTGCACGTTTTCTGGCTGCAAATCTATTATATTGCTGTCCAGAGCACCCTAATGAACCAGTGTCATTTATTAAAAATTTCGGTGTTTAGGGCTAGGGCAAGTATAAACCTTTCTTTTCTTGAAGTCAAGTAGAAATGAACTACATATGTGAAACCTAAAATATCTGTCACCAAATGGACGTAGTCTTTTAGCATCGAGTTACTACACCAACCTAAATCTAATCTCTGTTTCGTAAGTCCCCGGCTGGATAGACTAATACGGCGTCTGGAAATTAATACAGGGCAGTGCATGTATCCAGGAAAAGAGCATTGCAGTACGTTTCTTTGCTTCTCTGGTGCCTTGTTCTTCGGCAAGATTCTCGTTCAAAATAGCTATAAAAATTTAAATCAGCAGCAATCCTTTCTGAAAGAGCTGCTCCTCGCATATTTTGCGCGTAAGCCTTTCCCCGGCGAATGCACAATCATTTCATCTAAACAAGCACGTTTTCAGATCTTTAGAAACGTTGTCTTCAGCTCAACTATCAAGGAACTAGACGCGACAAATTTATTTTAGGTATATGTCGAGTACGTGTTTCAGAATGTTGTTGCGTATTTGAACAGTCGTGAGGAGCGCGCACGGTTGGTGGACACCGATTGGGCTATCTTACAGTGATATTAGCCGCAGCTCAAAAATGTGTACTCATTGTATAAAATATTTTTTTTCCAATTTCAAAAGCCACCGAGTAATATATGAGTAGTTCCAGCCGATTGTGTTTTTTATTTCAAATGGTTATACGAGCTAATATTTCAAGTGTCCTTGACACAAGTAAAAACAACTTTCATGAGTGGTGCAATGTACGCAGCATGCTGCGTAATACTGAAAAATCAGTTTTTTCCTTGGAGGTCCTTAATTCCCATTGGTTTCAGGTGAGTGCTACTCTGTTCTTTCACGCAAGTCCTAACTACAGGTGCTTATGGGTAATCATTACTGATGAGCTGTACTGCAATCTGACATCGCGAATATCTGCTCATCACCACTTCGCCAGCTACGGTTCTTGAGAGATAAGACCTAAAAACCCCCAAATGACTCATGTGTACTAACTTTATTTATTCGAAGTAAATATAAACACGCACGTAAAGTATCTAATTGGTTCTCTGAGTACTATTAATTTATACTCGCAAGCAACCCGCAAAACGCCGTTAAATTCATTTGTTTAGTTTTTCTGAGATTTTTTTCTTCAAATAAAAAAAGACCCTCAATATTTTACCCCACAAACACTGTAGAAATAATCACAAAACCCCTAAAATGTGCCTTTTGAAAAAACCGACGTTTTCTTGTGTCAAGGGAACGTGTCAAGTTGTACACGTCATTTGCTATCTCGTTGTTAAAAGCAATTGTGGACAACATTACGCACTTGAATGAAGACGGGGTTGATAAGTATATTACAACCTAGCCTCCGCGTAATTAGCTCCACCTCCTACAGAGTCGGTTTTCTTATTTTTTTACCATAGGAGTTTCTAGCTTATTTTTGGTCAGTAAACCTAGCGGTCAGAATATTTTTGCAGAACGTTGATCAACCATAAAAATGGAGAAAGTCCAGGCCAGTGAAGCACACGGGGGCACGCGAAATTGACCTTGCCCTTTAACTTCCCCTGGAAGCTTAATAAAACGCTTCCGACATCTTGCAGAGTTTGTTTGGAGATTCACAAATTGTGCACGGTGCACCAAGCGCCGGGAGTGCACCTGACCGTGGCGACGTCAGCGGGGCGAGCTGGGTCAAGAGCGCCTGGTTTCTGACTACTGACGGACATCTCTCTGTCAGCGTGAGATCCCAACAGAAACGGCTTCGTATAACCAGTTGGTAAACATAGGACGTCACGGCTCTGACACTTTTGTCCCACCTATCTCACGACAAAAGTAGTCACCCCAAATCTTCCCAATCTGTATACTTACGAAAAGCTAATTACCTGTGGATGGCGCCCGAAGTTAAAATCTACCATTTCCTGAGACGGGATCTTTTCTTAGGGAAATGTGCCGCAAAATCTACAGTGAGGAGTGATGACGGCAGATATTGGGGCATACGAAGTGTTCTACATTTATTAACTATATTTAGCCACGTTCATACGGCCAAAAAAACTCCTTATTTGCAAATGTACAAACGTTTTTTTTCAGTTGCCATCTTGCATTTTATTACGAGGTGCAAATATTTGGCGGCAGAGTTTACGGTTCCCAAGGAGTACAGTTACTACAGCAAGGAACACGTGGTGCACAGACAACAATGAAGCACACGAAAACATGCTACCATATTTTTGCTTCCATAACATGTATACTATGTGGAACCATCGGAGAACGCTTATACAACAAGAAGAAAATCCACATATCTTAACAGCTACATTTTTACAGAACCTGTGGCCTGCAGATGGTAGGACGTTTTTTGTGTCCATGGCAATTCAACACCGTGCAAGAACTATATCCAAACAGACCTGCACATACCGGATAAGGAACGGTACGTATCGGGGTGCATTTTTCTACGTAATCCTATCCAATGTCTCGCCATTTATGCGTTTCCTAACACTTGAATCCTGAACAAAACATAACTCACCAGTATTCATTACACTTTGGTACAAATCTCGAGGATAAGGGCACTTTATTGCCGCTAGGTTAGACAGAGACCCACTACAAGACCACACACGACATCGTGATGTTAAAACCACCTGTTCCCCAGGATACTGATCTATTACTTAAGGCAATAACACACCTCCATCTATACTCATGCCTTCTCCCATTTCCATACAACATGATAGCGACAATGTCGAATGTATATGCGTGGGCTCTTCACCCAGTGAAGAATATTCCCATCAGGTGCTTTGTTTGAAATACGTTGTGCCTACGGCAGGGAGAAGTAAGTTTTTTTCACTTCTTCCGTTTGGAGCACACAGTACAAAACAATCAACTCATCAAGATGCTGCACAAGCAAGCCATTTGTTTTTTGGTAACGCGTAACAGCCTTAAGATTGTCCAGAGCTTAGGCACTCAACCATGATTTCCGCATGTACGCGAGGACCAGTCTTTTTATCACAGAATGAAAAAGAAGAAATGCCTTTTGCACGGCGTAGAAAGACGGGCGCCCATAAAAATAAAGGTCCTTTTCGACACAGAAAAAATGGCATAGCAGTGCTTAGAAGAGGGTACAAGCTCCCAAGAGTGTTGTGCACTCTGCCCGTATTCTGTCCCGAGGTGGGGTGTAAACTGACGTTGGAGATCCTTCTGCCCAAAATGTTTGAGTTCTTCCACCAACATTGATTACTATTTACTAATATCCAGTCGAAAGCGAACCATATGTTTGTGATCCTGCCACCCTTCTAACGCTTCGTACCAGTCAACAATCCAAGGCTCCGCAGCTGAGTCATATCGCAAGAAAGATGTCTCTGGGTATCGCAGTGTGGGTTGGAATGTTCCTTAAAGTACCGAAATTAGAGTGCTCTTACCAAAGCACCGAAAACGTACACCCAACTCCTGAGAGACATACAAGGAAGAGAGTTCTGTTTACATCCAAACCGGATACCTTGTTCCTTGTTACAGAATACTCAAGACGTGTGCGAAAGGTTTTGACCGTGCGCTGTGCTTCGAAAAAAAAAACAACAGGCCTTGAAATGCTACACCCGCCCAACGGAAAGCTACCTGGCTCTTTTAGAAACAGCAATAACACTGATGGGTTTTTCAGGCAGGTAAATGGAAAGGTCGTGTTAAGCCGAAATACATCTCGGGATGACACAGCCTTGAGCTGTCGCAGTGAGGAGAAACGAAGAACAGGAGTAGTGTTTACAAAACAGACGTGATGGCGAAGAAGCGCACTTACATTACATATGGGGAAATCACTCTTTAAATAGACAAGTGCACGTAAACTGCGATGTCGTGCAAGCGTAAGCTGATGTGTCCCGTGCAGCCAAATGCACAAACTACTAGAAGTAGTTCCCCTATCTGAAAGCAGCGACTGGTTCATTTTGGGCGTAGTGTTAATGTACCCGTGTCACGCCAAATCCGGCGTAATCCGTAGCCTTGACCATGAGTAAAAAAGCAGTCGAGCCACCCTGCGGCGTGCACTGCACCCCCTGGGATTGTAAGGCACTGCCCGAACAGATACTGCGCGAAAAGAAGCGAAAACTAAGCTCCTAGAAAGTTTTTAGGAGATGCGAATTGAGCCAATCGACACCAACGCGTTCTATGCGTCAAGATAAAGCGAGCACGCAAATTTGCTAGGAATTCTTTTTATACTTCATTTTTGCGTCTTGAACACCTAGAAGAATGATATACTATTAAGATCGACACCGCAGGAAAAATTTGTGAATTCACCGACAAGAAGTTGAACGGAAAACAAGCAAGAAAGAAAAGAAAACTAGACCTCAAGAACAAAAAATAAAATAAACTGTTATCCACATAGCATCAATTGTCTTCGCCGACAGGAAAATTGAAGAAAAGGTCCCGTATTTTACGGCATTGCATACATTTGCTACATTAACAGTTCCAAATATTTTCCGGGTGAGCTTGCGCTATTCTTCCTTGATCACTTCATATTTTTGAAAACCGGTATGAATTTACCCAATCTACAATGCAAAAGGGAAACATGTGAAAAAAGTGACGCAAACAATAGGCAGAAGAAGACGAACACACACACATGAATTCAGCTTTTGTGTTCTTCTAAATACGATAGTCTTTCTAGGGCTACACTAACGGATGAATTTTGCTATGTCTCTCTGTCTGTCTGTCTGTCTGTCTGTCTGCCTGCCTGCCTGCCTGTCCTGTCTGTCTGTCTGTCTGTCTGTCTGTCTGTTAGTCTGTCTGTCTGTCTATGACTCGATTTAGCCACCCTGCCAAACTGAAACAGGAGCTGCGCAATAGTCGTATGTACCCACAGCCAAATATAAACGTTTAAGTCCGGTGTCAGCGTTCAAACTTGTCAATATTGCTGTACAAGAACAAGGAATTACGAAATCATAAGGCAGAAAATGGGTATATAAGTGATATTTGCAATCTTCCATTATTAATATTCATGGATGCATGATTTTTGCGATAGCAACCGAAATACTACAGTAACTGCAGAAACCCGCCGCCTGCGCTATTATAGCTCCTGGGGGCATTTAAGAAATCATACAGCAAGAGCAACGACAGACTCCACTAGATAGCTTTCACGTGTCGCTTTGAACGCTCGTGGAGTAGGGCAACGTGGTCAAATAAACGTTGAAATAGAGCGCCTCAATTCACGACCGTCTCCGCCGTACGGCAGAGCTGGCATTGAGGCACCCGGCTTGGAGCAGTGGAACGCGGTAAACTTAGATTGACTTGAGGAAACCTGTGGCGTGTTATGTTAGGAGCAACGAGACGGGAGAAGAACAGCATGAGAGGTGAAAGGGGAAGAGAATGCAGGCATTTACTTGGCAGGGTGCCAGTCGTCTTTAGTCTTTCGTCGACATTTGCAATGAAAGCAGCAGATTCGCAGCCATTGTTTACAACTCTGTTTTCATGCATCTGACGGCTCTGGTCCTCCTCTCACCCACATATTTCAATGCGCAATGGAAGCTGCAGTGCTCACGTTTTTCTCAAAATTGCGCGCTGGTTCTCCGGTACTCGTGTCTCGGGGCGCGAGGTTTTACTACAGATTGGTTAGGTGGAACGACAGTATTCTCAAACAAAATGCTTTTTATGCAGCACTGTTCTACCTTTCCCATACCGGGAATTACAAAAATCTTTGCAATGAAGACTCTTCTGAAGTCAAGGGTTTGATAAAAGCTTGTGTGGACATGCAATGTATAGATAAACAAAACAAAAATAGAGATACACAATAAAAAGATAAACAATATATTGAAGAAAAAAATTCCTGCGTTTTTGCAGCCGCCCCTTTCCTTATACGCGATTTCCCGTGCAAGCCCGGTTAACTTCCCAAGCCCTGTAGTCACACACCAGGGCCGACCGCTAGGCCGGGGAGTCATTTGTACCTATCTTACCGGTAGGTGCCCGGCGCCACCAAGGCACACGAATACACATGGTGCCTTCCGCAGCCACGGCGGATGCTAAAAATGTAACCACCAGGGGCAGGATATGCCACCAGACTCCTTCACCCCCGGAATACGGCAACCTGGCATGATGGCCGGGGCCCCGGAAATGGACAAGGGTCAGGGGCCTGTCGCAGGGTAATGGCAGCTTTCTAGGCGTGAATTCCCTTTTCAAGGGTCCGTCGTAACCGAAGGGTATTAAAAAATGTAAAATGTTTAACGTGTTTCAGTTTGGTTAATCGTTGCAATGTGTCTCTTGTTAGTTTTTTCTTTTCTTTGTAGTTTTCATTGTAGCAATTTCTATTCACAAAGTTATATCTGAAAGCTGCTGGAAGCGATCCGACACCCGCCTCCTGTTGTAATAAAAGTAAACAAAATGTTTTAATATTCGCAATTCTGGGCTTTTCTTTTTTATTTTCCTAGTTTTGCCAGCCTTCATTGGTTATAGGGATTCTACCTCTAGCTTAATATCGGGAAGCGGCTGGAAGCAATCCGACATCCACGTGATGTTGAAATAAGACAGGGTTCTCCCGCGCCCTTATGTACAATGTAAAAAGAGTCATCTGCACGACCCAGCCAATGTAAAGTGCTTGCCGGGCACTTGCACACGTCCAGGCCATTGGGAGGGTACTTGAACGAACGGGGGATCCCCATTCAATCAGTTCGTTCGCCTACTCTTCGCAGAAACTTTCTACCGCCCAGCCTAATGCCCCTACGGGGAGCGCGGAAGAGGCAGTGTTCTGGCCTCTTGTTGAATCCCTGGAGTCCTATTCAACGAAGCTCCAGGAGGAGAAACTCGGGCTCTGATTAGGCACGGAGAGGATGCTGTCGCCGTAATCTGTGCGTCCGATCGGACTTATTAGCCGGCAGGCAACTTGAGTCTATCAAGCTTGGCTGCCAAAGAAGCTTGGGTAAAGAGAATTAGACGATAAATCGCCTAAACACGTTACACCACATGAGCCTGAATTGAGAGCACACACGTTGCTGTTCTGGCTGCAAGCAGGTATCAAATAAAAGCTACAAAACGCTTCAGAAACATTCGGAGACTGGCTGCTAAGGAATTATTAAAAAACAAAAGTGATAGCAATGTGACACAAAATTTTATTAGAATATCGGTAGCTATAACTACTGAAATATTGTGTCAACCTACCAAGAAACGTGGAAAGTCACCAATATACTACACTGGAAACTGAAAACACTCAGGCAGAACGGTTTTTTTTGGGACTGTTTCAAGCGAAAGTCGTTTTATTGGTTCAAGGAAACCTGTATTGCGTGTTCAGATTTGCAAATGCCTAATTTCTTGAGGATAAAAAAGGGGCAGGCAATAGGTGGACAAATAGCCACCACATAGCCACAAATAGGTGAAGCGTTAGTGCAGCGCATTGCTTGGAATTGGCACGCCTTAAATGGGCACGCCTAATTTTAAGCGAGAGGCGCACTCATCGCCTCGCTTTGGTGACTTACGAGCAGAAAGAGTAGTGTTGTCTCTGGGTGGTCATTCTCACGAATACTTCGACTTGGGGCTGCCAGTTCAACTACACATTACTGCTAGCTTGTGTTCATAAGCTAAATGAAGTTCACCAACCTTTCTCTGTCCAATCTTTCTCACTTTACCTTTTCGCTAGCTCCACTCTGCTCGCCTTTCTGTCCTAGCTTCGCCTTCCGTGTTTTTCCACCCGTGCTCCCAATTTACTTTCGCTTATGCATCCAAAGAAGACTCTCCATACTCTCTACAGACTATACAGACACATACTTTCTGCTCCAGTTACCCGGGAGAGTCCGCACACGAACATACCGCTCCATGGTTGAATAGGCTAGCAATTCAAATATCGTTACAAAATTACGTCACAAATTACAACAAGCCATCACTGGCGGTTTGTAACTGAAAACACATTCACTGGATTGTGCTGCGTGTTTTTTATTCGAGTGAGTTATCCATGTTGATTAACAGGCATTTATTTGTGTGAACACTATTCGCTCAGGCGAAGGAACTGACAGACGTCCATCAGATCAAAGACCAAGCACCCACGGGCACCGAGCAGGCCGAATATTATAGAACGTTGCCGAATCTGCGTGGCTGAGTCCGCCAGCCCACTGCCAGCCAAAAAAATGATATTCCGCCGAAACTCCTCAATGACGAATTGCCCTACATTGCGTATCATCTGTACTATCATTATCTTCATCGTATTTTCGGAGGCAGTTGTCTCCAACTGCTTTAAAGCGTTCGAAATGACCTAAACTCCAGACATTTCCTCTTGTCATTTTTAACTTCCCTGGAACGCGTAGCCCCGGTGGGGTATGCAAATTAAAAAGCAACTGGACTTGCGGCAAGATATAGTAGTATTTCTCTCTCTGACATGTACGTCCTTTTTTTCAACTTCTTCAAGCAATCCTTTTGTCTTTCGCACGATCTCGGGTCTCGCTGAATTTTTCGAGTGTTTCTTGCTTCATACGTTGCTAAAACAGCGATTTAATGCAGTTAAGGCATTTATACTTTTCTCTGAATGGCGCAAACTAATCTAATTTATATCTGAACAGAACAATTCCTGAAACGTAAGAAACCCTATCTCCAAGGCATCCTTACAAAGAAAGCAGGCCTTTTGCGTAATCCGCCACGTTCATGATTTGGTTCAATACCTAATATCAGGTATGTTATGCCGGAACGTTGTGCTTCATTACTTGGTTTTCTAGGCAGTGAAGTGGGATGGGAGGGGCGAGGGGGGGGGCGGATCCGCTAGCGATTTTTATAGCTAGGAGAGATTGTGGTGGCGCTCTCATGTAAACTGTGCTGGCTGCTGCAGATTTAACAGTGATGCAGATTACTGTGCCTTAGCAGTATTATAGCCAGCGGCATGATTTATGCGACGGGCACTGGCTACGCTACCCCTCTTCCTACCCGCCATTAGTAGTGGATGACACTCGCAAAAAAGCTGTTTCGAACTGCAGAAGCAGTGAGTCGTATCACTGTCTTTTGTATAAATCTCCTCTTCTAGTCGTTCCACATTGAGTCGTTTTCTTTCCTGCCGTATAGAATGTTTCTGACGGTCATGTTACTGAGCTACCGCTTTTGCATAAGCTCATTTTCTTGTGGAATGAAATTTTTGATATGTTTTCGTATTTGTCAGATCATGCTGTGCACTTTCGTTTTGCTGCATTTTATTCTTCTCTGCCACCCCGCACATGTTATTTTTACTCTATTAGATATCCGCGCAGTAACTTAGACTTTATCAGTTTTTTGTCTTCTCTGGGTTTGTAAAATACGAGTATTTGAATAGTCCGCGTGATTTGCGATATGTGTTTTTTATGTCACTAAGATTTCTTTTTGTTAAGTAGACTTCGTAAATCCTCGTTGTTATACTAAAATTCACCATAACTTTACTATGCACGGTAATAACAGGTCTTGCTTTCTCTTACAGCCCCCAATTTACGCTGTCTACTGTCTACAAACTGCCATAATAATCAATCTCCCCTGCCTTACCCTCGCTTCTGCGCCCACTACTTCGTCTTCTGTAGGGCACTCTGGTGTTTACCCCTATTTAACTAACAACAAAGCGGCCTTCTCCGAACCATCCTTGAATCTTTCCGCCCGTGCCCCATAACATAATATGTACCTCATCTCCTCAACCATTACGCGCACAGAGAAGCTGTTTATATATTTTTCATCAGGTGCTCCTGCTATTTTGATAATCGCATATTGTTGGAATTTTTTGTTAAAAATTCCGCTGTCCTTACTCATTTCAGTTGTGTTTTGCTGACCGTTGCTTACAATAATATTTAGACCAACAAGCACTTGCACACTGTCGATCTGTCCTGTTTTTTGTTTCATTAGAGACCAGCGGACCTGTAATCGGCTTTTGTGCCTCTTTGCTTGGTGGCTGTCTCGGCTGCCTTTGAATGCACCATTTGGCGCATCTTGCTTCCCACACTCGTTATTTTGTTTGTTCCGAAATATTTACTTTTTCCTTGCTTCACAAAGCATCCCGTATCCTATTTCGCGACCTCTAGTGCTTGTCCAATGTTCGCTTCGCCAAATTTAAGGCCTGTACACCCATTTTCGTAAATCCCCAGCCGTTGCTTGTTTGCAGCGTATTGACCTGTTATCGCGAAAATATATTGCTTTTGTTCAAACGCCAAGAGCGCCATTCCTTCCCAGACCTTTTCCCCCAGAGACATTCGCCCTTTCACGTTCGCGTTGGTGTATCTCCTTGTTGTAGGAACCCACGTTTTCGACTGTTCACTCCGCTTACATCTCCCTCTGTCCTCTTTTTTTAAAAGTGGCTGCTGACAGCGCAGTTGTCTGCGGATTTACCCTCCTGTTTTCTTCCCAATGTTTACCCCTCGTTTCAAAAGTTAAGTGCTCGGAAGCTTTGTAACTACCTGTTACATGCTTTCTTCCTCGGTCTGCTGCTTTTAGTAGCACCCCTCGGGTGTGGTGGTGTGTCTTGAACAAGGAAACGCCAGTAGCTCGGTAGACGTGCCAGTAGTACATAACAAAAAGAGGTTTCTCTTTTCTTTGGGCAGCCCAACCATCCTCACGTCTTCCGCCCAAAAAGACAACTGCTCATGAACCTAGTAAACTCATAGCAGAAACCTATCTGCAGAGGGTAAAGGGTTGGACTTATATATCAACACCGTAAAAAGGTATTGCAGAACTAAAACCTTTTTGTGTGTATTTCCGCGTCAAAAGGTACTGTCCAGAGATTTCATTCAGTAGTTTTAATGCAGCTGACACCTCGTTACACAACGCCTGGATGGAGAACCCAAGAGAACCATAGAGGATGGAGAACCCTGGATGGAGAACCCATTTCTGAAAGAACTGCTATGAGCCAAAGAACTGCAGTGGACCTTTTCAGTCATCGAACCTCTACAAACTAGCACTCAACTTCATCGTGAAAAGCAAACAGCCACCTCAGCTTTTGCCTTGCTTCTGAGGGCTCCAAGGCATATATGCTACTTTTTCACATTCCCCGATGTGCGCTCTTGCTCTGCAGCTTGTATGCATTTCTTTTTTTGTGAGCGCCTCTGCTTCTCTTCTTAAAGCGCAACTCCTACTTCAGGCAGATTGGAAAGTTACCAGGTCTCAGGTGTTTTTACGAGAATACGACTGAGCTGTGGGCTGCATTTGTTTTCTAAAGGAGCAAGCGTTGGAAAAAAAATGTCTTTATTCGAACGTCTAGGCCCATGTTAATAGTATTACAGGCACTACCAAGAATATGAGGTATGATTTTTACTTTTACCAGTTTGAACATCCCCGCCAATGTAAATAAGTATTAAAGGCAGTACCGAGAATATTTCTGCTTTTACCTGATTATTCTGACCATGATCATCTGGTGCTTACTTTGGTTGAACAATGGCATGTAGCACCTTGTCAAGCTCCAACGTGGACGCTCTCAACGTGGCGCTTTATAGTGATCCAAATGACTGTACCTGAAGTGCAGGAAAAATATGCTGGTATTTCCTTTACGACAATATATTTTCAAAAACAAATAATAAGGGGTTGTGTACGATGAGTACGAGGAAAAGTCACGGTCCGTATGATTGGCTAGACCAGCGGACAGTCATAGACCCATACATTTACTACGAACGATCTCTCTTCCCACGTTCTCGCTGGTGTATAGACTATTGCTATAAAACAAATGAGGGGCGACGACGACGTAATTCTCAAGCTTATCATGACATATCCCTTTAGGAGAAGGAAGATACTCGTGTTTGTTCATTGGTTATTCTCAAGCTGCATATGATTGACGCTTTTTAGCCTTGGCTACCTTTGCGCAGTAACTCACACATACGCAGATGTTGTATACAACTGCAATGAATAAAGCCCTGAACGTTACATCCTCGCAAAACACCAGTTCAGATAATTCCGGGAAAAACTACATTGCAACTAACACAAATGCAGCAATGCCGCCTCAAATAAGAGCTGCCACGTCACCTAATATCAACCTGCACTCGCTTTTAGGGCCGGAGCCCTTAAGCGCCCGTTTCTGGGCTGAGACGCGTCGCCGTCGTGACCGAGTGAACGATGGCAAGTCCGAATAGTGAAAAAAAGCTAAGGCGGAGAGTGCCCCGAAATTGTGAGGGAAGAGCGGTTCGCTATGGCTAGCGAGAGCTCTCCGAAAGTATGCGGTGGGGGAGGGCGGTAGTAGGCTGTATGGAGAAGACTGTCGCGAAGTTGTGAGGGGACGGCGGTTCGCGCGGCGGCGCAAGCGCTCTCCGACAGTGTGCGGTGTGTGTGGGGGGTCAGTATGCTGGAGGAGAAGGAGGTGGCAGTACGCTGTGTCCGCGCGAGACGCTCGTCTGCGCGGAGTTGGTGAAACCATGATGGGGGCATGCGCGTGACGATGGTGTGCGTTCCCTCCTAAAACCAGGGTCGCGGTCCCTCCGTGAGACGCACTTCGCGCCGCCGACCCAGAGGCTCATCATCGCTGCCGCCGAGAGAACCCACGATTGAGTGCTGCCTCAGCGCACTGATTCGGCGGCCAAATATCACATTAAGGAGTATCATAATCTCCAGCCAATTTTTTTTGCGTAACCAAAACAGCCGACAAAGATAAATTTAGCCGTTTTGGTTACTTCATTTTTTGCAAGTTGACCTAGAGTAGCCGACCGTTTTTTCGGACTCCAAAATTGTGGACTAGCTGGATAATATAGACTTTTCTGTGGAACCACCAGTTGCCCAATAGGAGTAATGTATATTAATTACAGATATTGTGGTCAAAATAAAACAAAAAGTTTGATTTTCCGCACAAAGAGTTTCGCGACAGAGCCACGGTGTAGTGCCAAGAATACACCGGCCATGGTGCGACTCCAAGGGGACGCTATTTTGAATCCTAAGCCAGCGGCCTAGCTTCGGATTGGGTGGGGATTGGCTCGACTCCCGCCGGGCTAACAAACTGTCTTGTTGGAGGCCATAGTTCTACAATTCTGCCGCGAAGCTTTCGGCAGCAACATTGGACAGGAACGACAAAGCCAAAGCATTGTGGGCCAATGTTTACGAAGAAAATGTGACGCTTGCAGAGATGCAGGCCGACGTTCTCACACAGAGGACAACTTAAGGCTCCTATTTAAATGAAATAAAGTTGGTTTTTGCGAATCGTGGATTTTTTGGACTGCTCCGGCTATTGGGGTTATTTTTCGTCTCCGCCCCCACCCCTTTCCTCGGGTCCGGAAAATCGGCCCGCTACTGTACTCTCGGGAGGTATTCAGAATTATTCAGTGTTAGCGTACCCATCTAAGCCACCAAAAGTGGCGAGAAGATCAGGGCTAGCTATATTTCCAAAAAAATTGGTACAAACATAGGGTTACTAAAGAACCAGTCGGGCTTGTCGGCTAATGTCAAACGTTTACACCGCCGACACACGAAGGACGAAGACGAGCATTACACCACAGCGCTTGTGGTGTAAATTTCTTCTACGTCCTTCCTGTGTCTACGCTGGAAACATTTAACACAGGTTATGACCACACATTCTGGGCGTCTTGAGAAAGTCTAAGGTCACTTAGAAGAAATTACCGTCACATTGATTCTCATAAACGACAAGTATTGTCGTTCGTATAAACTGTTTATTCACCCATAATTCCTCTACAAAGAAATGCGATTAAAATAAAACTGAGCATGACAAGGAACATAAAAGCAATCTTAATGACGCTTGTTATTGTGATGCATTTTCTAAAGAACTGCGCTGCATCGTCCCTTACGAGTAAATTCGGCTAGAAGGATCGACCATTATAGTCGTAGTCAAGGTGGAGCCGATACTAGCCTACAATTGCAGCGGGGCAACGGCTATAAATAATTGACATAATGGCTCTTATATTGTTTATAAACCTCGCTTGTTTACTTTATTGTAAGGTCATTTAAAGTTTTTTGTGTATTAGATATAACGAGGGTGTTTGGAAACCTATTTCAAAATTGCCATACGCAACATCACTACATGGGCGACAGCCACACTAGCAGATAGCAACATCTTTTACTGGGAAATTCAAGTAATTAACCAAAAAAACCTTAACAAAACTGCGTCCATGAGGCACTTTTTTTTTGCCTTGATTTCAATGACCAGTTTATATGCTTAACGCATGCCGCACGATAAAGTGCTCGATTAATACGAACATGAGAGGTCATTGGCTTAGATATTTCGAACAAAAAACATTCCTTTTCCTTCGCAAGGATGATGTTCGCTTTGAAAAATTTTGTGAACTTCTTCATGCGAAACACCTCAAACGTACAGGATGCATCCGTAATGACCAAGTTTTGAGAAGACGTGGTGAACAGGCAAATAATACGGTTTTATTATCTGGCTAGGATAAGACGAACTACGTAAGAAAAACTTATTAAAATAAAATGAAATTTCTCTTTTTTGCACGACACTTAAAAACACAGAAAGGCCGCACGCCTTCCCGCTTTTCCGGTCTGCAATATTTTATCTAAAGTCCTATTCAGCCTGATTTACCAGTCAATGCACTTGCAGCGCAATTAATTATTCAACCTTAAGGTTGTTGCACCGGGTTGCAGACAGCGCAGGTGTTCTATAGAAACCTTTGCGGTACGCTGAACCTAATATAATGGAATTTTCGGCCCCTAATTCTGAACAGAAAAATGTGCCACTTGTGATTTTATCGTTCTGATGTTTTTACAACGTGCCTGTTCGCTGCATCATTCACGCACCTTAGGCAATTCTCTCGCATATGAGAGTTATTCTTCATGCGACGCCACGGGCACACTCATTTTTGTAGCCATCTTTTCCTTTTCCTATGCAATAAATTGGTTCTTTGCACAAAGCAGTCCAAAGCAGTTCGCTTGCTATACAGATATTACCACATAGGACAAATTTACCTGTCCTATTTATTCCATTTATTACATGGGAAGGGCTGAAGAAAGGGGAAGGACATTTAGTATGAATGCCTTATTTGATAAAAGAACCCGGTCATCTCCGCTAACGTGAAACCTCGGGATTGGCGAATAATAAAGCGTATAGGTCTATTCAGACATATAAGTCTACTCTTGACACACCGCGCTAGCTGATACATGCGACATCGCAATTACGAAGACGGACGAGAAGTAAAATTCAAAACGGAGAACTGCAAATTTCACTTAAAGCGAGTACCGAGCGAAATAGAAAGCAAGCAACTCCGAATAAAAAACAAGTGTTCCGGTGTGTTGTTTTAGTTCGCGTTTTTCCCCATGGAAATGAGACGATCAACCGGAAGGCGTTGGAAACCGAGTGTCCCGGTGTTTTAGTACCGTTACCATTAAGAATACGACGTCATGAGATGCCGACAGCCCGAGCGCCTAAGGTGCTTCGCCGCTAAAACAGCTGCCAAAGCAGCTTGCCACACACACCAGACCCTTTGGTACATGGCAGCAATTGGAAGTAAGCGTAATGATATGATTGCAGGCAACTCCAGCAGGCGCACGAAGAAACAGAAAGATTTTGCGTAACAGCGCATACAATTTCATGGATAAAAAAACTCCGTACACTTCAGGTTCATCAATGCCACAGTACATAGCAGCATGGAAGTAAAAAAATGAAGGTAAAATAAAAATACGAGCAAGAAACAAAGCTGGCTTGACAACCTCTGTCGGTACTAGAGGTCACATATACGGAGAAATAAAGAAAGGACCATGGACACCCTTGAGTTGTTGAGGCGCTGTGTCAAGACGGACATTCTTCAGACAAATCATTCTTCAGAAAAAGCAACTACCTGAAGCACAATAACAACACGTCAAAAATTCTACGGGCTAGTTCACTTCAACCAAAGTATGCAACGGCGGAAGCGTCGCGTTATGTAGATTCCAACCTATCCGTGGAATATGCCATTTTTTTCGTTTTTTTTATTAAACATTGCCTCTTTCCTTCACTAAAGGTCGTGAGAAATCTTCCCGAGCAGCATCTTTTTTTGCTGGTTTTACTTTTTATAGGCCTTTCACCAAAGCATTAGAGAAAACCGCTTGTTCTTTTGATGCATAAATCTCAGAGACGTCTTCTGAACATCATACGGTAGACATCAACGTTTAAAAACCAAGCACACCAAAATGGAAAATTTTCCTTGCCCGTACGAGTATAAAAAACATTTTTCCTACTTTGACTGTCGCCACAGGCGTCTGTTGCATTCACCGAGGCAGGGACGCGAAAAAATGAAAGCGAGGAATCCCAACCAAGTAAACGAAGAATGGAAAGCCACACAAAACGTTTTTGTTGAATTTATATATAGTCGGTGCTTTCCGCATGCCGCAAAAAGTGTCCCGAAACGTTATCACAGACGAAAGACATGAACCTATTGTTTTCAGTAAGACTTGCATGTGAACATCTCCGACAGAACTCTGTCCGGTAAGCATCAAAACTTTCCCCGCAGCATTTTTGATATCCTAGTTCCTTCGCATATTTTTGTCATCAATTGTTTTCAGGTTTAGTGATCACATACATGAGATTTTCTCAACAGCATTCCTCCAGCTATGAGAACGGATAGCTCTTTTTCATTCAGAGTACTCTTGACGCTGATGCGATTTGCCTGCTTTTTCCACCGAGCGCCGCAGAACGACACGAACGCAATGTATGGCGTTGGTGCTGCTGTTTCTGGCTTTACATCTCTCTTGCCAGCGTTTTTTTTTTTATATTTCTTCTTCTATAACTAGGATTTTTGAATCAAATACACACTGAAACATTAAAAGCTAGCACATACCCAAACGCACACTTCACAAAACGACACAGTACTGCTGCTTTTGAAAGCTCGGCATCGGCACTAGGGGAGAGTCCCGAGCGGCAAAAGCTATATTGCCTTTCGTGTGAAGTAAAGGACTTCAACAGTGTCTTTAAACAGCTTTATGTAAGCAGAAGAATCATCGTCATCACGCTCGCGGAAATCATATTTCATCCCACTCGTGGAAATCGTTTTCTCATACATCTAAGGCAGCAAGCTCGGCGCCTTTACCATGCCGACCCCGCCAGTAACATCAAGGAATATTTTCTCTCCCTCTTTTTCTCTCTCGCTCTGCGCACTGACAAACGTATACGTGCTGTGAAAGGAGGGTGTAAATAAGAAGGCAGTAAATTTTTTGCCTTTTTTGTACAAGCAAATCAAAAGCAGACATCTAATGATTAACTAAGAAAGGAAAGGAACACAGCAAGATGTGGCTACGCCATAGAGAAGCCTCCGTCACTAATAAATGTAAGCAAGGCTAAAAATGGACTTTTGCTACCAAAATTAATTTAGGCTCTTTAAAATATAATATATAAAAGGAGAGCTCATGAACATGACGATTGTGTAGTTTATAGGGTAATCTCTAACACATCTGACATTTTTATTTTGTCGAACGATCTCGATAACGTTTGTGCTTGATGTGACACTAGGCTGATGAAATTAAATGTCGTTAAAAGTAAGACAATGCGTATAACCAAATCTGAAACAAAAGTAGAACTGCCTACATATTGTCTCAATGGTTCCCCGCTTGACCACGGTAACACATAAAATTATCTTGGTTTTTACATTTACAGTGACCTTTCTTGCAAGCACACATATAGGGTACATTACTGACAAGGCTAAAAGGATGCTTGGCTTTATTCGCCGTAATTTGCCTCAGCAACAGTCTCGTTAAAACTTTTACTATAAGAAACCCTCGTTCAATCAAAAATTAAAAACCCTTCTTGCGTCTGAGATCCGCCTACTAACAACCTCGTCACTGATCTGGAATGTTTTCATAACCGTGCGGCTTGATTTGTACAATGCAAATTTTCCAGAACAGCAAATGTCACTCATATGAAACTAACATTGCACCTTCCTGATCTTGGTAAAAGGCGAGCCATCTCCCGTTTGTGTTTGTTCTACAAAATATTTCTTACAACGAATATCTAAAACATGCACTTTTTTTCACTACCATGGAATGTCTCGCACCGGAGTGATAATAAGATCAAGGTTGGAGTATCCATGTGCAAAGTAAATCTTCATTTTTACTCTTTCATCCCCAAAACCAGGTCCGAATGGAACCACCTTTCCGCCTCCATTATCACAATCACCGGTCCAACTCATTTCAAGTCCGCGGTGTGCCATTTCTTTTAATTTTTGTTACTAATATTATATGCTGTATTACGTTTTATTCCTGTAAAATTTCCACTGCTCTCTGCAACGCCTTGCGGCCCTGAGAGTAAATAAATAAAATCCTAAAAAGTATACGAATAAATTACCATTACGAAAAAGAGGAACTGTAAAGAGTCGTAGCGGAGAACGTAAAGCACAACCTGTAAAAAAGCCCGAAAAGGAGCCGATAAATTCAAAAGTGTGTAGTGCGAAAACGTGCCATGTCCAAACAGGGTGCTTGAAAAGTATGGGCACAAAATACCGCATTAGCACATTACAGGATAGCCCTCCAGAAGGGACACTAGAGAAAGCATAGACACTGCGACCTCAAATTACCAATCTCGAAATTTGGGAAGAGACACACAAATATTTACATGTGGGCATGCGAAAACCGAGCATCGGCGCCAGGGAACTACCACGCTCCTCCACTGCGCAGTTCCCAGCTCAGCACTCGTGGTGTACACACTGTTGCGTTTAGATGTATACGCAGGCGTAGAAGGCAACACGATTATGTACCTCTTAATCGAGCGGGGCGCCTAAATGCAAAAGTGAGCCAGCAGGTCGGGCATTCGCGGACATGGCTGACAGAGTCTACCACGCGTTCGCGGGGCACATGCCCTTACGCTGTCGTCTCCGTACTACCGGCTCACCAGCCACGCGGTACGTATCCCTCACTGAGAGATTACACAAAGTGCGGTGACGAGTAGACACCTCACACAGGGATTTCGCCTCACCCAAAACCGCCATTTACGCGGCAGTCATAAACACCCGCACCACTAGCAGCATCAGCGTATGCGTTTCCCGAGCAATGGCGTCAAAGTGCCACTGCGCAGTTGCAGCCAAACAAGTCACGTGACTTTCGATAGCACTTTTGTTGACACCGACAAAAGCTCTGGAAAAAAAATTCACCTCAAAGAGAAGCAGCTCTTCCAACGGTAAGGGGGGGGGGCTCTGAGAGAGGGATACGGAGTGTCTTCAGGGGGAGAGCGTGAGCCGAAAATTGTGCACCAGAAGAGGGAAACGGCAGTGCTGGCGAGGAGTCGAAAAAAGATTTTAGTAAAGAGTGACGGAAGACACAGGCAGAGGAGGGTACTCTGCTTCTACACGTGCAATACCAGCCACTTCGGGAGGTAAATGAAACAACGCAGGCGACCAGGAAGCTTCTTGCGATGACGAAATAACGAGCGGAGCTTCGGAGAGTGCTTTCTAATATGCTGGATCAAGAGCTTAAGGGACCTCTGCAACGCTTTTCTTATAGAGGCTTTTTGCGCGCTCCGCCTGTTTGTCGTGTCGTTCAGATATACACGTAAAAGTATTTCTCACGATCGGCGCTCAATGAAGAAAGTTATTGACTTTTTACGCCTACAAATACAAACGAATGGGGCACTGCAAAAGTCACACCCCAAGCCTTTGGATATGACGACACAACGCAGGTACCATGTGCACCCTACGATTGTATGAGCTTTCATTACTTTGTCTAAGCCAATTCATCGACCAAGACGAGCCTGGGTAATGGTTTAGGTCGTATTTTTTAATACGAAGCATAAGAACTTTATCGCAGAAAGTAAAAGGGGGCAGACTCCACTTCCCGCTTTGACCTCTTGTGTGCCCGTTAAGGCCGTGTTACAGTAAACCGCTCTCAGCATCACCCCGTGTCTCCGCGCTTGGCTGAAATCTATGCCAAATTGTTTGTCTGCGCTCCACATGACCATGTCTATCCCTGGCAGATATAAGCGTCTACGCAAGAAGTGGTGTATTCACCGTGAATAGCGTAACGGGCGACAACTTAGGGATTTTCAATTCATCACAAGTGTGCCGACGTTTAGGGAGGTGCCCTCCCATTGGGAAGAGCCGTTTTGTTAGCCGAAAAGCAATCACACCTTTTTCTCTAGTAGCAATCGTAGGCCATGAGACAAATTTAACCAAGCTATTTTTGCTGATAGTCTGTTACCAAAGACAGCTTTGATTCTAGTGGCGCATTATTTCATGACCTAATTGTCCTGAGTCGGGGAGGTCTCGACTGTGCAATATGTTTTTATCAGGTCAATGACGGCGCTCCAGATAAAGTGCTTGACGTTTTAGCAGACGGGGCTAATCTGCCGATCATTTCGTGACATACAACCGTTATCACAACGAGAAATTCTGAAAAACGACAAAAACTACACACACAAAGATATTCGTTGACGTGCTGGCAGAGCACGCCAAATTCGTGCAACTAGCCGTGTAGTCAAAATGGCCGAACAGCAATAAAAAGAATCCGCAATGGCCGAGTGTTCACTAACCAGACTTTTCTTTTTGAACGTTGGTAGTTCAATTCCGCGCTGGCCTAGCTTTTGTTTGGTGTGAGAAACTCAGAAGTTCTTTTTTAAACCAGTATATGCGATTGTTTCTCGCCTTTTTGTGGACTGACAAGTTGAGGTCACCACAGGCCTTAGTAGTAGTCATCGCACACATTTCACACTTCGAAATAAATTCAGAATCGCTTAGGGCTTAACTTGAAAAGAAGGTTTTTTTTATAAACAGCCACTCTTTAAACCAATAAAAGCTTGACGAGCATGGTAGAGTTCAGAAAAATGAGCCCAAAACATACTTTAAAGTTTGGACGGGCGGGTGACTTGCGCGGTGTCCACCTTCTACTTGTCGGCGCTGAACATCAGTTTGTGGTTGGAAGGGTGCCACCAAACGACCCCGCCAAAAACCGCCGAAACGAGCTTTCCAAATCAGAGAACCGTGGGCTTACGACTTCCGGAGTGCGAGGTTTTTCCCTGGCGCCATTGTTCCCGCTTTACGACGTCATAGGGGAGAGTGAAAAGCGAGCAACAGTCCCCTGGATTTTGAGAAAGAGAGAGTGAGAGGAACATCCAATTTGCTTGAATTTTGAAATTTAAAAACTGATTAACTCTTTCACGTAAGCATGGATCTGCGTAATTCCTCTTGCGTCTGTCTCTCCATGACATGAAAACCACACGTAAAGCTCAAAAAGTATCTAAGCGGCGCAGGGGTTCTTTAACAGAAAGTCTAACTAGGCTTCTTGCTTAACATTCTCTCAAAGTGTAAAGCACGGTGTAATGTTTTGCCTTACACAAAGTCCTAGTAGCAGCTTCTGGGTTGGGGCCCATGCTTATGTGCGCAAAGAGGAAATTTATTAGAACAGTTTTTCGCACTCTTAAACATTTGCGGACAGAGAAGAGCTAATAAAGAGGTATTGCCTGTTATCCTAGGTAAACCATCGGGTTGGTTGGCGTAACGCTATAAAACACTTAGGATACGGCATTGCGGTAGGAACACCCGGTGCGCACTGAAGTATAAGCTGGGCGAGAGTTTTTTTATAAGCGCCTCGTGTCAGAGATGTTATCGACCTCCGTGGCTGTAGGTAGCAGCAGTAGCAGGATACGTCCCTTTACGACGAATATTGCGGCATGGACTACTTTACGGCCGAAGGTTGAAGCTTACTGCCGCCGTAACACCAAGAGACTACGAGCACAGCGCAGACTATCCAGCTAAAATATTCTTCAAAAAGGAGAAAATGGTGGTCTCCTAACAAGAATCTTCCTTGCGGAGACCACTGAGTTTTCGGGGAAGCAGCCAATTCTTCAATACTCATCGTCATTTTGGCATTTTCTTTGTTTTTAATCCACAAGTTTTACGTTTGATGCAGCAATAAGCAGCTTTTAGAGAGTTAAAAAAAGGAATTTGTAATGATACGGAGTAGCTAATCACTAAAAAACTTCATATGGCTGGCTGATGTTGTATACGTAGAAGCAGACAAGCAAAAACTCCAAAGAGCACACTAGGGCAAAATACGGACTTCTTTCTCGCGCCGGCAGTTTCTAGTCGTAGAACTATGGATAATAAAAACTAATCTTTGACAGTTCGGTTTCCATACCCTGTAGGCAAATCGCCATATTTTCATTTCGTACGCTTGAAATGGTTTTCATGCAGCACCGAACAATCTACCCATAATATATTGATTTATATTCCTCAATAACTGAATGATAATTATTATCTGACTCCCTTCATTTATTACTACGACGTACCGGCCGAACAATTGCCGAAATATGCTGTATAGCTGTGCCTTTAAAACTCCTTTTTACATTCCATCCGCCACTTCATTTTCTTTCTTCACCCGGTGTTTGCGTTAGCAAATTTAAATCTCCACTGCAGGGCTGCTATTTCTGATCGCTTTCGCCACCAGGGTGGCTTGAAAGCGCATGGCGTTTCCTTCTAGCACTGGTAAGCTTATCCACCGCTGGTCACAAAATACCGTTCCATGGCTTAGTTCTTCTACTTCTGCCAATTCTTCTTCTCCGTGGTTCCCAGTCGTAATTACATCCTTGGGATTTACAAACTTTTTCTTGGTACTTCGTTGGAAAAGGTCAACAGTAGAAACAGCCGCTTCAATTTCGAAAGAAGCTGATCTGAACCTTATCGCGTCATGGGCGACTGCCTTCGCTTGGAGTACCAGTCAACAATAAAGAACAAAATACCAGCTGCGACACACAAAAAAGTGAAGCGGCCAAGAATAACACGGAAGGGGATGGACCCAACCATGCGACGTGCAGCCCAAGCCGTCTTAAGCCGCGTAGCTGTTTCCACACTGCTACAGTGCACGCAGATATTTGGCACCCGGGTTTGCCGAGATTAAATAGTTTGGAAGAAAAGGCGACAAAGAAAGCGTAGTGTTTTCAGTATTACAGTTTTTTTTCGCACAAGGTCCGGAAAGGTAGCAACAGAACAATCAAGTGAATGCCGAGGGAGAAAACGGGCGCATTATGATTCATGCAACAATAAAAAAGTAGCGAGAAATTATCTAGAAACTGGAGGGAGGGATCCCTATCACGTTTTCATATATTCTCCCAATGCAGCTATGCGTCGCGGTGAATAAGGGTCAAACGCACAATCTGAGAAGCCTACAAAGCCCGTGTAGATCTCAGAATGATGGCGGAGGCTCCGGACAATGATTTCATTCCAATATCGACTGCCTTCACGAGTCCAACCGATCCACGATGCAACGTCCCGACGTGAAGACCTACCACGACTACGAGAGATTACGAGCCCTTCCAAGACGTGATCAGTGAAAGACATGACACTATAATAAATTAGAACACGTACGAGTGGTCAGTAGAACGCGGACACCGGAGATGCGCCACGAAAAAAAAGTTGAGCAGGCAGCAATGGCGGGACCTGTGCTCAGAGCTAGACGTTGTCAAGCCTCTACCGCGAATTCAGCACGTTGTTAAGAAAATTCGCAGCAATTTTCACCAGAAGGCCCATTCTGCGGGCTATCGTTCCACGGTGACAGTTTACGTAAACGGGCGGCCAAGAGTATTGAAGGTTAATGTCTACAAGATGAGTACCTCCAACTCATCCCCCGAGTGCCCCCTCCTGAGAACCACTTGCCGCTTGCCCCGCCATCGACCTGTCTTTTTCCGTACACCAACTCAATGCGACCATTTCCCACATCAACGAACGTCCCATACTAGGTCCAGACTAAATAACCTAGGAGGCTATTTCTGACCTGTACCACCATTCTTGATTGCATCTTATAGAATATTGCAATTCAGTTTGGCTTTGTCATGAAGTATTGTGCCAATATATTCTACCTATGGTAGTGGCCATCCTAAAATCTGGTGAACCACCAACGACATATGTTTCTGTCAGGCCAGTAGCTTTTCTAAGCTGTTTCGGTAAAATTACGAAGAAATTTTATTGAAAATAATGGCTCGGTACCTTGCGAGCAAATAACATTTTCTGCCTAAAATGCATGGTTTTTCCAAAAGAGAGAAGCCATTGACGTCGTGATTGCGTTTGTTCTATCTCTGGAATGTGGAAGAATTACCTAATACAAAATTTATTGCCATATTTTTAGATACTAAATAGACATTTCAATCAGTTTGTTATGCCATTTTGACATCATTAGCCGCTCTTGGGTTTGGCGGGTAACTTCCAATTTGGATTTCAAGTTACCTACAGGGGCGACAACTTTTCATGTGCACGCCGGAAGGGCAATCTTTCTGCAACAACATAAAAAAGGGTACCTCGAGATCCGTATTGGGCCCTCTGCTATAACACGTTACTCTTATTCATCTAAAGCAAGTGATTCCGCCAGGTGTCTACGTCACACTCTATGCGGACTACATCTACATTTGGAGTGCGGCGCGATCGCGTCGTGCCACGCAGCAAAGGCTAGAGTAGGGTCTCGCAAAAATACTTTCGCACCTGTCTTCTTTCAACCAGGGGACTGCACCTATCTTCCGAGAAACGTGTCGCCGCGGCTTTTACTTGCAAACACATGAAGCAAATGAACTACTTCTCAGATTGATTGATTGATTGATTGATTGATTGATTGATTGATTGATTGATTGATTGATTGATTGATTGATTGATTGATTGATTCGATTGATTGATTGATTGATTTCACGGTTCAACACGCCGACTCAATGCGGGCGATTGGGCAGGCCGTGGTGGAGAGCTCCTGAATAATTTTGCTCAGGTGGGGATCTTGCACGTGCGCCAAAATCTCGTACACACGGGCGTTTTTGCTTCTCGCTACTACTTCTCGGTTGCAGCATCCTGCAGTATGCACGAACTCAAAGATTTCTCGGAATCTTAATGGGCCGCAATCTTTCCTGGGCTACTACATTTAAATAGGATCGTGCGATAATATCCGCACTTTCAAGAATTATCAGATATCTCGCTAGCAGTGGATGGTTCAGTGATGGTCACTCTAATGTATGATACTGCTCTGGCAAGCCTGTGTTGAGAGTCTAGGGTGTTACTAACTCTTTTTCCGCCAGAAACTTGTGGCCACAAGCGAAAAACAGCTATGTGAACCGTGAAATAACTCCCTCCGTAAAATTCCTCAGCCTCTCTAAAGAGTCGTCGTACCTTAGGTACGGACACTGAACCTGGATGTCTGTCCTCGAAGTCGGCTCCCGGAAACTATGTGAACACATCTACTACATTGATTGGACGCGAAAACGCATATAATAACACGCATGGAAGAAAATACAACCGGTCATGATGTTCAAAATACGGACTGAGAAATTGGAGTGTTAAGCACTGGGTATCTTTTTCAAATAAGGATTTAGTAATCGTTTTAGAACGACGCCATACAATGTGAGCTAGAAAATGTTTCACCTCTTCTTTCTGGCAAAATTGTTTTGGCATGCCTCACTTCAACTAATACTAACATTACCTTTTATCTACATAAGCAACACTGGAAATTAGAAATGTTATAGACAAAGGGAATGATAAAAATCAATTTGTATAAAGGTTCACAATGCGGTAGCTAAGATTCGTAGTTAAAATAAAACATTAAATATTTTGTAAAAACTTCGTTCGCGAATTTTTTCCGCTCACTCTACCTCATATTCAAGCCCGTCAATAATTACAACGTGGCCTGCAGAAAAGCCCATTACATTTGTTTTTGTCTAGCTTTGGTCTTTGAAGTATTCGCTAAATGTTTCCGTCAAGGCGAGGTAACAATCCCTGTTAAAGAAAAGAAACTATATATTTTTAATTAACTACAGGATAAAAAATAAATAACTTTTTAAATAATATTCAATTCAAACAATTTTGCTGCATTTTGTTAGGCTTAGGCATAGTGTTAGTACTAATGTTAATTTGGAATTTTAAATTTATCGCACCCCGTTCAGCACCTCTACCTCTGGCTCGCAAATGATATAAAGCTTCATGCGGCTAAGTTAAAAAATCACGCTAAGAATGGTCCGAGATGTCGTCTCAGAGAACACTGTCGTAATATTATTCGGCATGGCTATAAATAGAAGCGCTAAAGCTCGCCTAACAAGCACCAGGGGCACAAAACCTTTAAATATTACGCCAGAATTCCTTCTCACGCCCATCATGAGTCTTATCGTTTCTTGATGTCTCTTTCCTGGTCTTTCCTTTTTTTCGTAGTTATACAAAGATGTAGGGAGTTAGCGTGCACAGCAAAAACAGGCAAGCCATCAAGAGCTCTCCTCCTATGGCGTCAACAGAGCACGCCGTGGTACCTCTTACACTCGGGTCAACAACGGCTCGTGCATCAAAACGTCTAAAAACACAATCACCCTGAACGTTCCCCCCAGTTTAACGGAGCTACCGGTGAGTTTGCGCATTGAGGACGAGTGGTATGAGGTGGATCATGACTTGCGAAGTCCACTGCAATGCAAAAATTGCTACGGCACCTACTCAAAGCTTGCACCTGCAGGCTACAGCTTTGCGCGGGAAACCACTTCAAGATGGAGCTTTACTCCTTCACAACGCACCTCTGCGTCAACTGCAATGGTATCCACGCGGTCACGTACCCCTTGCGCCCCGTGAACTGTACGTACATCCAAGCCATTGTGGAAAGCAACAGGGCTCCCTTGACCTTAGCTGGCCCGTCGTTATGACAGCCATACTCTTGAGAAAAAAATGTATTGATGGCACGATTTTGAAATTAGCGCTACTGTCCACGACTGGCTTTGTGGGACAATCGAAGTTGGATCGCTTGCATGAAAGCTTGAATATTTATTTATAATGTATGATTGCCGTACACCCATGAATGCAAGTAAACCTGCTTTGCATATATGTTGGGGATGTTCAGCAGCTACCATTTATTTAGGTATTTCATGGTCCAAATAGACAAACATTGGTAGGATACTTGATTTTACTTCTGCCATGGAAAGAGCTAGGTGAGCAGCATATTATGTAAACGGTAGGCTTTCTTACCGCAGTAGAAGCACCTGTTACACTAATTTTACACTTATATGCTAAGGAGATTGTCATAGTACTCCTACCCTTCCTGATATGCTTAACTTTGTGTGCACTATGTTTAAAATCAATACTTCTATTTATTTTAGAGCGAACGTACAACTTTTATGTTTTTCGGGGTTATTACTTTCAAATAAGACAGATTCCTGGTGAAAAACAGTGCAAGAAACACAGGAACAAAAAGAAGAGGGGATGACGCGCAGCGCTGAACTCGCAACTGAAAGTTTATTACAAAGAAAACACGTATTTATACACAAAAACCGCCCTATCGCGTGAACAGATAATATGGGGAATGCACGTGAGCGACTCCAATTGACATCTTTAAACGGTGTGGAACGCGACGGAGTTCCGCATCCAAGAAGTTACATAAGGAACTTGAAGTTACAAGAGGTTACTTGACAAGGAATTTTAATTTCTTGCCAGCTAGCAGATTGTGTAAATTCTTTGAAGTTATGCGGCCGCAGAGGTTACACCTCAACCGCTCAGTGGGAACTTAGTTACGACGTTATTGCGCGGGTAGTATTAAGGAAATATTATGCAATACAGAAATGTAGCGACATTGGCAACACATAAACAATATATTTTAAAACCACCATTCTACCGACAAGATAGAACAGGCATACTCATGAATCTAAAGTCCGAAATAAACCGCTCACAACCGGCATAAAAATAAGCCAGTGGCAATTAAAATGTTGTCAATCCGTCAGTGCAAACAACATTTTCCAATCGTTCTTTCCCGCTGCCTAAGTTACCGAGATCTCGAATTTTGCAAACATTCTCGGGGTAATTTTTTTTGTGGTGACGGAGCAAAGAAAATTCCTCAAATGTCGGCGCTTTTGAGCAACCTAAGGGTCCGAAACTGTACAACACAGCCCGCCTCAATAAAACGTTCCACTGCTGACATATAAAGAAACTTCCCTTGAGACCTAAACCTACCAGGTGCCCAAGTTTTGTTTTGCAATTACATTCAAGTTGATGCCCGTTATACTTTTAGTAGCCCGAGCTCAACTACGCAGAAAAATTTGGAGACAAGCGTAGCAACACAAGAACCGCCTAGTATCTTTGCTGGCGCTTCAAATTGCTTTTGCGCTTCCTCTTCTCCCTTTTTTAAGTTTTGTTCCTATAGACTTCTGTTTTGCTCCGCACGTCTCTATTTTGTTTAAGGTGTTCAACTAACCTGCAGAAGAAGCACCCTAGTTCCCGTGCCAACCGAGCCACGTTTTTTCCGAACATTTTCTTTTCATCGATACGTGCTGTAGAGTGAATAAAGTTTAATTTATTTTTTTATTTATAATACTGTGATCTTGTTCAAGATCTTAGAAGGTTTGGAGGAAAAACATAGTTTATGTGAGTAACTTTTACGGCGAAAACAGCACACACAAACATACACAAAAATAAGCAGAAACCAAAAGAAGATGCATCATGTGAGCAGGTGCGACTCGAAAGCAGGTAGTAATTTTTCGGTTACGCATTGTTATAGAGGTGTTCCAGTCGACAATGGTTCTTGTGAAGTATGAGTGTTTGAAGCAGTTGTTGCGTGGATTGTGTGGTGTGACTGTTAGTGGTTGTCGGCGTCTCGTATCGTAGCAAGGTGAAAAGTTAAATATGTTGGAGGTGTCAATACTATACTGTCCAGTAACTATTTGACAGAAAAATTTAAGGCGTAGGATTTGATTCCTCTCGTGTACTGCGCGGAGGTTGCTCTTACGGAGAAGTGCAGTTATCTATGTGCGCCTGTAAGAATTGTATATAAACCTTACCGCCTTCATTTGAATGTTTTTTTTAGTTTTAATATTGATATTGGTGTATGGGTCCCAAATTATTACCGCATACTCTAACATGGCACGACTAATTGTGTTGTATGCTAGGAGGCGTTCAGAGGGGGTCCAAAATTGTTAAACACGTCTTAAAAAGAAGCGTTTTCGAAGAGCATCAGCCCAGACAGTATCGATATGCTTATGTAAGTTAAGATCACTAGACATCCACAAGTGTAGGTACTTATAATGGTTCAGGTTCAGGTACTTATATTGATTCAATGTTAAACTGCTTAATGCGTACTTTTCTTTTCTATGTATTGAGTGTAGTTCAGCTGGCAATTTACTACTTTGAATCCACAACAGTCCGCTGGACTTAAAAGGTTTTCGAACGAGAAAGATTGTAACTACAGCCATGCGACAATTTTTGCTTGAAGACGCCTACGTTTATATTGCACTAGGTTAAAATAATAATACATTTGTTACACGTACTGGTAAGGATAATATTGTTGTAATTTAGCCAATTCATAACCTTGTTTCTATTAAGGTTAACAAACCCCATCCCACTATGGGCCTATTAGCACGAATTATTTTTTCACACGCACTTATTTCTTGACTTTGTGCCTCACTAATTGAACTAGTCTGTCATTTCGTACCTTTCTATTTGCCGTGTAGCTTCAGTACAAACAAGCATTTCACTAAGCGAACTTTTTTTCCGAAGACATTCTCGGTTTTTGTGGCAGCCGAATGACTCCTCGTGATTTCAAGAGAGGTTTCACCAACTGCACAAAATGTGTGTGTGTGTTGTTCATCTAACGGCGTAACCCTTTGGATGTACACAGTTCAAAACTCTATGGGTCATCAGCAATTATTAATGAATCTTCCCTCAAACTTTCTTTTATTCTCCACAAGAAACATGTTTGAGTTTATAACTGCAATAACGTCATCCACTCCACTGTATTTTTACTATTAGTCTCTAACGAATGGTGTTTTTTTATTAGAATGTTTCGGATTGATTATTTTCTGTTATGTACTCAGCTAGAGCGTGATTGAATATAAAACCCTACATCCAAATACAGACTGGGTAAAATATTTCAGCACAAGCTTGAAATAACTCTCCCAAGGAGCTGCTGATTGAGGGTATGTCTCGCAGAGCGAGTCATTGACAGGAGCTGTATAGGGCCTGCCAGTGTAAGACAACAGCCCGAAAATAACGACTTGCCGCCTATGTCCCAATTTCAGAAAAATTTGTAGGGCCCAATTTAAACATTTTTTTTAAATTAAAAACCTGTCTTGTCTCGTTTCAGGGTGATGTGACGGGGAATAATGGCACAGATGGCCTGACAGAGGCCCACAGCTATTTCCACACACTGTCAGTAGCACAAGGCAGTCAGAAGAATTTTTACTGGTATGTATCCTCACGCAACTGTCTATTTATATGTTATGAACACAGCAAATCGCAAATGAAAGTGAAAGGATAAGCCAAAAACAACCAGAAAGGAGATATGCGAGAAAGGGGGACGACAGAAACACAAAGGGTACGACAAAACATTTGCACAGAAATGCGGGTTTTCGACCAACTCACGACTAACAATTGGTATTGCTTGTCATCAGCATAAGCGCATTTGTATACATAAGAAATTATTCATAGATAAGGAAGCCCGGAAAAAACGTGCTTAGGCACAAACAGGGATATTAAAGATTAGGAAACATCAAATAATAGAGATAAGAAGCATGACAAATTGTAGACATCTCGTACATTACATTGAAAAGGCTATAAAAATCCTGATTAGCAGTGTGGCAGGGTTGCTTCACTTCCGGTCCAAGATACAAAAGGAGTGCTTGTGAGTAGCGCCATATATGTGGGACAGTTGCACGATGGATAAAGAAGTAAACGATGTTACATGACTCAAAACGGGTAGCTTGGCATCACCACCACCACCACTTCACTCTTTTATTGCTGAATCCGGTCGCTTGCCTTGTTAATCAATCGCATCAACCAATTTTTAATCGTTTATTTAAATAGCTGTTGTTGCAGCAGTATTGAATTTTATTTGTTCTAAAATTGTCAGGATCACTGTACCCTATTTTCGCTTAGTTTGAAATTAATTCATAAGCTTCTTCAACAGTGAAACCACAATCAGACTTGGCCAATCACCCAGAGTGCGTACGTGCCATTGTTGTTATGGTTCCAACCAACGAACCAACTTTCACTGCTCCCCCTGCATTCAAAAGACGCACTGCGAATCATTCAGTGGGGAGTGTGCCAGAAGAAACTGGAAACGCTGAATAATGTGCCAATGGAATGGACGGTAGGCCGAGGTATCCCGGCATAATTTAAGGGCGCTATTGAACGTTACCACTGTCCTGGAAATACTTTTTAATTGTTGTATATCCGAATTTTGCTAGGAATGTTACTCCATCAATGCATACTGTTTTGCGATGTCCACTTTCATACGCTTATAATTTCACGCACATGTCACCTACCCTGCCGATGAAGCTTCCACACCAAGGGAGAAAACCTGGCAAGTTTTCTTCTTAGAATAAACATTTCCCTCCAATTTCATCTTCCATTGCATGTACAGCCACTAGGCGTACCCGTCACATCGGTACTCTTCACTAACTACTAACTATTGTGTCTGTGGACTGATACCTTACTGGCGCGTTCCTCTTCCTTTTAAATTTCCGTCGTGACATCCGTGGGAAGTTTCTTGATGGCTTCAAATACGCTATATAAAACGCGTTGTCTTTCTTAAGTTTTTATTCATATGGCTTACGTTTTCTTTCACAGCTTTAAATTCGCCACAAAAAGGTAGATGTGCACGGTTCACAAAAACTGAAAACGAATAGCAGTGGTGCGTTAAAGCGCCCTGTAAAAAGACAAATTTAAATGCCTTATATCGTAGGAATATTTTGAAACCTCTTTTAAAGCGTGAAAAAAAGTACAAGCTGGTCCAGAAGACTCCTTTTCCTAGCGAAGTTAAACCGCACTTTTCTCATTTCCATTAGCTAAATAGGATCCTCAGCTCTCTGCATCCACAGCAGCTTAGCTAGAACTGCCCAGAACGTCCGCTTCGTAAACAGCCAGCCTTTTGCGTGTACTTGTTTCTCTTAGGGGCGCATACGCTTCATTGAAGTAGGTAGGATCACCCGGCTGCGCTTAGGCAGAGCCTACGTGGTGATCCTGCGTGAGGCGATAACGAGATCTCGGGCCTCTTCAGCTCCACCTATGCAGTTTCTTCACGTCGCCATTGAGAGCCTAAAACTAATGCTTGTTACATCTTTGTATATTAGCGACTGAGAGGGTATCTTTTAGCCATAAAAATGTAGCCGTCCACCCGAGAAATATCTAGTACGCAACGCGGTATTATGTGCAAGTTCTCAATTATTCAAGGGCAAACTAATGCCAAAATAAGGCATTCTCCTTTCCCTGCCAAGCGAAAAGCTTGGAAGGGTAATTAGGTGACAACTGGGCTATTACGTGGCTATCGTCATCTTAATTTTTTATGTTGCCGTTTGGGTGCTTATTCATTTTATTGCTTGCGTTCGTAAAAACTGTGGTTTTGTAGCGTGTTCAAACTCAATACGTCCGTTGCTTTACGTTTTATCTTTGTATGCACAATAAATTGAGGTACTTTTGATCTTTCGGAAGCAAATAATTTCGGAATAATTGCAATATTTTGCTAATCCAGGTATTTCTTTACCGCATCTTATGCACTGTAGGCCATGCCACGCAATGATTCCTTTGCCTGAGTCAAACTGTCTTTATCAGCTTTTGCTCAGGAATCCACCCAGATTTTTTTAAATAAATAATTTAATTAAATCATTCTCCCCATCACACATTGCCCCCTGCCTGTTATAAGCAACAAGTACCAAACGTGCCACGAAACCCGTCGGATATGCATTCTGTTGTATCAGACAGTTCTAGTAATAATGCATGCCGACAACATCTAGATCGTGGAATCTCAACGCTCGCAACAGACCTGTCATGGCTTTGGAGGGGAGGGCGTTTCTGCGAGTTTTGTTGGACTCTAACGTAAAAAACAGCGTCTCTTGCCGTTAGACAATTCTTCCTGGAATATTCATTTCATGCAGATGGTGCATACTTAATAGGAAAACCAAGAAATTTTCAGAGTTCATAATGTAAGGATTGTTGGGATTGGGATGGCTGATTAGCGTTTATTTAAAAAGCCACCGTGTACCTACAGGCAATGCACTGACCCTAATATAGGCGCGCCACCGTATACTCCTTTCTTGTCTTCCTCCCGCCCTCCAGTAGTGCTCTGGGCCTTCTGTTTTCTGTCGTGCGAACAATTTTCTAGTGCGCAAACGTGAATTCGTGCAGCCATAGCCGTGGCTCGATGTATGAACTGAACCACTGCCGTATTGCTTGAGTGAAGTTGTTACTGTTCGAAGTTAGGGCTGAAAGTACTAAGTTTCGAAAAACTTGTTCTGTATCCTGTTGACTGCGTCAGCACCAGTCTTTTTACATTGCGCATCTTTTCTATCGCTTTACTTGCGATCTGGGCCATTGGTTATTTATGTTACGTCGCTTCCGTTGTACAGACTCAAGCACCACCAGCGCTGATCTGTGGCAACCGCTTGCGAATCATGTTTTCGCTATCCTTCTCCGGCGGCCTTCATTACATGCTTCCCTTCCACACAAACGTTATTGTTGCGGACGTTACAATTCAGTATTGATTGATTGATTGATTAATTGATTGATTGATTGATTGATTGATTGATTGATTGATTGATTGATTGATTGATTGATTGATTGATTGATTGATTGATTGATTGATTGATTGATTGTAGGGTTTAACGTACGACGCAACGCAGGTGATGAGGTGCGCCGTAGTGCAGGTCTTCCTAATAACTTTGAGCACCTGGGGATCTTCAACGTGCGCCGACATTCGCGTACACACGGGCGTTTTTGCTTTTCTCCTCCATCGGAAAAGCGGCCGCCGTGGCCGTTTTTTTCGGACGCTGTTTTTCCTGCGTGCTCTAATTTGTTACCCAGACTACGCTGTCGAGTTCTACAAGGCATACGGCCTCATTCGTCGTATCATCTCGGTTCATCAAATGGCACCGAGGGAGGAACATGGGTTCTCTATTAGCCACAATTTGTATTCGTCGGCACTTTGGCAGGAGTCACGAACGTTCTCTCGGAGTGGCGGTTCCACCTATACATCGCTCACACTCTGAACAGCACGTCAGACTAGTTCCTCTAAACTAAAGATATTCTCGTCAGGTTTTTCAACAGCTCTGAAAACTATCCAAAACAATTGCTCAAACAGACAGTTACTCCTACGCCTTTTTTAACAAACATTTTAAGGTCAAGTAGGTTGATATGTCTCTCCTACTTCTGGCATTACCCTTAATATTCAAAGACCTCAGTGGGACCCTGCTTTGTAGGCCTGTGAAGAATGTTTTGCCCCGCCTCCTGTAAAATAGTTAGCGAGAAACTTTGTACGCTCCACAGCCTGATTTATATTTCTCTAACATGGATTCCAATCGCATCATTGCAGGAAATGAGAAAACAAAGAAACGATAGTGAGCACACAAAAAGTTCTAGCTAACTTTCGCATATTTTGTACTGCATGTGTTGCTTGCATAAATTAGGCGTACAGTCCTCAAAAGTGTTAACAACGAAAAATAAGTGGGTGTGAGCCTATGCACAGAGCGGATGTTCACGATGCTGGGCAGGTTATCAGCGAGGTAGTGCACATGCACCTGAACAGCTGAGTACAAAAGGGCATCCTCGTCACGTCGATTATCAGCCGGCGAAGATGCGCCGGTGGCTATCGTAAGCTGCCCCTCTGCGCATGGGCTAGCACTCGCTTCTTTGTTGTTAACACTTTCGAGGACTGTACATATACGGGTTCCTGCGATACTTCGGTGGTGCAGGCTGGGAGTCTCTTCTCCTTCTCACACACTGTACATATACGGGATATGTCGTTTATTTACAATGAACCAGCGTAGCAGAAATTTGCGAGAAAGCTAAGCGCTGGAGCGTAGCTCAGATTTAGAGAAGAAGACGAGCTGACGCACCGCTAATACTCTGCGCTTCGCTCCGTCCCTTTTCGGCCCTATTTGTGGTAAAATAAGCCCTACAGCCCCGAAGCCTACTCCACTGGACGACACTCCATGCCAGGCAGCTGTGGATATCACCTTTAAGGTGGGCGCAGTTACAGTTTTTGTGCCTAACAAGAAATAGACCTTGCACAGTGGTGTTTAGGCTTAGCGACCCGGGCCCAACGCTACAGCTACGGCGGCCCCGCTCACATCCACCGGATGCCTGCGTGGCTCTACGCGGCCCCGGAGCTGGCAGACTTTCTGCGCTTCGCAGTTATCATCACTATACTCCGAGGCGTTTCGCTCCGCCCAACTCTACCGTGCCAACTCTACCGTGCAAGATGGTCCAACTCTACCGTGCCGAGGAAGATGACTGGCTCACCGTCCTCCGCAAAAAGCAGCAGCCAAAGAACCAGTCCACACTAGTACTCTGCCCGCAAGACGGTTTCGTCCTAGCCACCCACCGACCCGCGGCGCTCATGATGGCGATTGAAAGCGCAGCGAATCTTCTGCAGTCGGAAGCAAAGGCGATCTACGTCGACGTACCTCGCCACCAGAACATTGCTGTGATCAAGTCCCTTCGCGACTCTGCCACCGAAAAGATCGTACGAATCACCGGAATCTACATCGGCGGCCAAATTCGCAGGGTTCGTATTTATGCCACCGCACCAGAAGACTCAGTGCCGAGGCATCGTTCACGAATCGAGGCCGGTACATGCAGAAGAGCTCATGCAGAACCTCTGCGCCCCGAATACGGACGTTCTGAGCGCCCGAATGATGGGGAGGTCGGAAACAGCACTCTTGACGTTCAGTGGCACCTACGTTCCCCGTTTTGTCCTCTACCACCGCGCCTAATATCACTTCAAGCCACACAAACCAAAAGCCCAATTCTGCTTCACCTGCTATGGCATTGGCCATGGAGCGGACATTTGCCCACAAGCCGGCGTCATCAAGTGTAAGGCCTGCGGCAGCCTGCTAGACACACCAGATCAAGAACACTCGTGCAAGCTCTGTTGCGCCAACTGCCAGGGGGAACATCCAGCGGACGACCCCACATGTCCAGCCCGCGAACAAGCTGCCTCCGCGGCATCCAAGGCGGCGTATCTCAAGAGAGTCCAGGCTCGAAAGAAATACGAGAAAAAGCCCGAAACGTCCCGACAAGTTACTACTGAGGGTGAGACCATTAACAAACACGACAAGTCCAGAGCCAGGGAGCCGGCACATCGCTGCGGAAACAGCACACAAGCAGAATGCCGGTGAAGACAACAGCTGTGGCAAGCCATGGCAGGAGTGGCAGCCGCGCCTGCACTAATGGTAACCGGAGAGCACAAAGCCTCAGCCTGCGAAGAAAGCGCCGCTCGGTGAGTCGGTCAGCCTTGCCTCCCATCAACCCATCAGTGCACAAAAGCACACGCAAATACAACCACACCCACATGGCAGTCAGACGCGTACAAACGAGCGCTCATCTGCCCAAAGCCAAGCATTGCTGAGTCATTGAGACGCATTCCCGACGACACACCCATAGCTCCGCCCACTGAGTCGCAAACCGCGGATACAAACATAATGGACACTAGCGAGGTCCCCCCGATCCAGAATAGCGAAGAGGAGTCTCCCCGCCGAACCTCTTTGACACAAAAGCGCGAACTGGACAATCCCCCCAGCAAACGACAGTGCGCTGTCGTCGTTAATAACCAAGAACTCGACTTCTCGGAGCTCAAGGCACAAATCAGTGTGATCACCGCTAAGCTAGAGGCCGCCACGAAAGCGGCAGAGGAGTTGGAGAAGAAAACAGAGGCCCGTTTTATAGAGATTGAGCAGAAAGCCGAACAGTCAGCCTCTCAACTAGCCCTAATGATGGAAAAAATAGATCAATCGCTGAAAGCCATACAGCAATCACAACAGGACATCCAGAGACGCTTAGATGGCCTGGAGTCAACACCCTCCTCGGCACACCGTTTTACGTCACCCCGCTCGCATCCCTACGCCTCAGAGGCCAACCAGCGCCAGCGCACTCTACACACCAACAATGGGGACAACTAGACCACAGGTGACCTCGAACATTCCCCCCCCCACAACCGCGTAATAACCCATCTGATGATATTCTAGTTTGGCAATGGAACTGTAGAGGACTTCGAACCAAAAGAGGACTGCTTCTCCAACACCTGCAAAATGTTTCACGCAAGCCCGACGTAATTCTCCTACAGGAAACAATGACATCGGCACGTATCGCTGGGTACCAAACATTTAATACCGCGGACATACGGGACAACACATGCAAGATAGCCACATAGTAAACAAATCACTAACGGCCACCGAGGTGCACGCGCACGCCGACGACAGCCTGCACACCGTAACAATTGAAATTATACCGCAGCCTACAAAAAAAAACGGAGTAAGCCGCAGACAATATTAATAACAAACCTGTACAGTCCGCCGCGGGCGTATGGAGCAAACTTCAATCGAATATTTGAGAATATTCCAAATAAGCGCGTTGCGCACCTTATCGGGGGTGACTTCAACGCTCCGCATGCGGCATGGGGGTACAGCCGCATCACTGCGAAGGGACGTAAACTCGACGCGCTTGTCAACAAACACGGGTACACTCTACTCAATGATATCAATCAACCTACCAGAGAAGGAAACTCGGCCGAAAAGGACACAACCCCTGACCTTACCCTGTTCAAAGGACAGTACACATGCCAGTGGAGCAACTCCCACGAGTCACTTACAAGTGACCACAATATTATCGAAACTCGAGTCCAAGTAGCCAACCTCAAGCGCCGGAGAAAACAAGTCAAGATTACAAACTGGCACAGCTTTCGCTCACAGCAAGCGGAACAGTCACCAGTCAGTTTAGACGAATGGATAAACGAATTAAACGAGAGGCTCGTAAAATGTACCACCATAGTTCAGACAACAGAAGAGCACCCGGACATCGACCCTCATCTCTTTCATCTCTGGGAAGCCCGGAGGGGACTCGTGAAGAGATGGAAGAAGAATAAGCACAACCGCAAGCTCAAAGCCAGAATAGCTAAACTATCTGTTGCAGCACAGCAATACGCTCAATCTCTCACACGAAACAACTGGCACTCACTGTGCGAACGTCTCAGTGGGAGACTTGGAATGCGCAGCACTTGGGCTCTCCTACGGGCTCTCATACAACCTAATGAGACGAAGGCGGATCAAACCAACGACGTCCTCCGTCTCTTGCATCAGCAGGGCGTACAGCCCGATGTGCTGCTCCAACAGCTCGCTGCCAAGTACCTACCTGCCGCAGACGCGCCACGTTACAGTGACTACACTGGACTCCAGCCAGATGACCAAGAAATGGAAGCCGACATCACGGTAGCGGAAGTCCGAGCAGCGTTACAGCAGCTAAGGCGCAACACTACTCCGGGTCCCGACAAAATCACTTACAAATTACTCCGCAACCTAACGGACAAGGACTGCGAAACACTAACGGAGTATATCAACAGCGCCTGGCAGACAGGGCAACTCCCCCAAGCCTGGAAAACAGCGAAGGTAGTCCTCATCCCAAAGCCTGGGAAGAAGCTCAGCTTAGACAATCTCCGACCAATATCCCTCACGTCTTGCCTCGGCAAACTGATGGAGAAGATAGTACTAGACCGGCTCCACAGACATCTAGAATGCACGAAAGCCTTCCCTCACACACTAATTGGTTATCGGAAATCTATATCTACACAAGACTGTCTCCTGCAGCTCAAAGAGGACATCCTGGATGACCCTAGCTCAGCGCAGATGCGGGCAATACTGGCATTAGACCTATGTAAAGCTTTTGATAATGTCACACATGACCTCATCCTACAGAATCTAGAAAGCACGAATTGTGGCCAGAAAATGTACAATTACATTAGAGATTTTCTTCGAGACCGCAGCATAACGCTCACCCTCGGACTTTATGAATTGAGCATCCAACAGCCCCCAAGAAGAGGCACACCGCAGGGCTCCATCTTGTCTCAAACGCTTCTCAATCTTGCAATGAAGGATCTGCCGAAAATGCTCGCCCGCATACGTGGAATTAAACATGCCATTTATGCGGACGACATAACTATATGGACTAAGGAAGGATCCCCGGCTGAAATAGAGCAGGCGCTACAAGAAGCTGCTGATGCAACCGCAAGATACGCGACCCGGGGCGGCCTCTCTTGCTCACCCGAGAAATCCGAATTCTTGGTGGTCACGAAGCACACGGCGCATCAGAAACAAGAAGAACTGCACATCACCATAGAAGGCAGACCAATTCCCCAACGCTCTCACATCAGGGTTCTGGGTCTCACAATCCAGAGTAATGCCAAAGCAACTATGACCATACGGAAGTTGCTAGATCAAGGGACACAGGTGATACATATGCTACGCCGCATAGCCAGGTCGGCACAGGGGAATGCGAGAGGCCGACCTTGTGCGACTCAGCGCAGCGCTCATTGACTCCCGTATATTGTATCACCTCCCATATCAAAATCCCACGAAGACGGAGCTCGAACGCATAAATGTAGTTCGAAGGAAGGCCTTAAAACAAGCACTAGGAGTGCCGCAATATACATCGACGCAAGCGCTCCAGGCCACCGGAGTCACCAACACACTGGAGGAGCTCCTAAGTGCGCAGCGCCTAGGACAGTTCCACCGACTCCATAGCACCGACCAAGGCAGGGCCATCCTGCAGGATCTTGGCTACTCTGCGGACCCACCATCATCCGCATCGCAGGAAAAAAGATGCCTCTCCCTTGAACACCGAGCACGCATCACCATCGCTCCCCTGCCAAAGAACATGGACCCCGACCGGCATGCTGAACGGCGCCACATCAGGACCAACGTCCTCTCGAAAACGCTGCAGCGCCTCGGCCCCGTCAAGCACGTTTACTACGTTGACGCACATCCTGGGGAAGATGAGGGAGGCATCACGGCTGTCGTCGGACCCCTCAACTACGAACTAGTCACGCTTGAACCAGATGTACATGATATAGACGACCTAGAAACTCGATCTATTGCACGAGCCATATACGCCGCTACCACCCATATAGTTCGTCCGCAAACACCCATCATCATCGTCACCGATTCGCAAGCCGCCTGCAGACAATTGATCAGAAATGATCTGCACCACCGCACAGCCCGCCTCATCAAAGACGCGCTCGACTACAAACCGTACACGTTCCACATTATTTGGACTCCTGGGCACGAGGGTTTGGCAGGAAATGAGCGGGCACATACGCTCGCCCGAGCAACTATTTACCGGGCACCTGACCAGCTCTCATCAACCTTAAGCGGTACACAGCCGTCCTTAAGTGATGCACAGCCGTCTTTTAGCCCGCGCGAATACCTCGAGTCTTTTCGCGCGCAGCGCAAGGTACATCCCTCCCCCATCGTACACTCACAAGGCGGCAGTCCGTCCTCCTCCGACAGATTCAGACAAACACATTACCCACTGAACATCTCACACATCGCTTTCGAAATTTACCCGGCACCCCTACTTGCTCGTTCTGCGGAGGTTACCCAAACATATTCCACACAATATGGGCCTGTGATCGACATCCAAAGTTGACCCCCATCCCGAATCCAACTCTAGCATCCTGGGAGGCAAGTCTGGCTGACCCCAGCGCTGCGACACAGCTCCTGCTGACGTCCAGAGCGGAGGAAGCCATGGCCACGGCTTCCCAAGACGGCGCCCTGGACTAAGGGTGCTCAGGAAAATAAAGTTTACTTCCTTCCTTCCTTCAACGAGGTCAAGCTTATGCGCGCGTCCGAAGGACTGTAGTGCTCAGCCCATAGGTCAACGGGTAATTGCATTTCCGCAAATGCAACACCGGATTTCTAGTTTGTGACGATCTCCTAAAATTTCCAAATTACACCCTGACGCGTATCTTCAATAATTAAAAGCTAATTAACAAGCACTAGTTTATTTTAACGTAAATTACAATTGAACTTTTATTGTATCGGGCAAGGGCACTGATCACTTGGAGCAAGAAAAACTATTTTACCCCCGAAATCGTCTTTTTAAAATCACTCAGTCTTCCCTGAAACGCCCGGTATATTTCCTAGGGTTTTCTTCGCTGTACAAAGTAATCAAATTGGTCGTTATTTCAACGTAAACGTGACACTACCAGACCTAAATGAGCCCGTAACTAGAACTACATTTCCAACATATATGACAAAATCTAGCAATTTTCTGCAAAACATATATGAACACTTTGGAATTTATTTCTTCATACATTATTAAAAACATTAGATACATGTATAGTTTGGCTGTCTGAAGAAACGGGGGCGCGCAAGGCAAGTCTCTCTTTGACTTCGTACCACTTCCACATTGTGTTTCAGTACCAACCGCTCGGTGCGACTCCCTTTATTACGGATTAGCGAAAGACTGATCGCACAGCACTTTCCTCTTTGCGTAATTTCCCTAGTCTACATCGCTTTGCTTTCTTGCTTCCCTAATAAATACAGTTGTTGCGGTGAAGAGTCGAGCTCGCCCTCCTCTGCGCAGTAACACATCACCAAAGCCAAAACACCCCTGCCGTAGAACGATGCTACTTTACCACTACAAGAAGCTTAGCACTGGTGTAATACCCTTACATCGTTTTGCACTTGTGTATGTTCTACGCAGCTTAAAGACAGACGCCATCTCCAATCTTGTGAATTCAGGTGTGTGTGTGGAAGCCTGCGTTTGCGATGTTTCCCTGAGGTTAAGTTGGAATGCTGTAGTTTAGAGTTCCGATGTAAATACTATGTGAGCGGCGTGCCGGCGCCACCGCTGTTATCCGTGGTGCTATCCAGCGTTTGGCGGACACGGCTTTCGGCGGCGAGGGGGCGCGTATGATTTGATAAGTAATGTACATCTGTGTAATTGTAAGGACGTTAAAGGGTACAGGTTTTATTTGGATTCATTTCTTCTCATCCTCTCTTGTACATATCCGCCTTCCAAGAACTTTTGAGAGCCTACCGCAAACTTCAGCTCCCTTCTGGACAAATTTTTCTATAGGTATAGGGGGCCCTTTCTCAGCGTGCTCTTCAGTTTTTCGAGAGAAACACTTTTGTTTGGTGGCCTTAGTTACGAGCAAGAATGGTGATCGTTCCTCCAGAGCGTCGTGTTGGCACCGAAGGAAGAAGAACGAACTCAAATTTGTAGGCACCGCACCTTCTAAAATTACGTATTCTTATGTATCTCCCTTCATAGTATTACCGGCTTCGAAGTATTACCGGCGTTACTTTGCGAAAGTCCAAATGCAAGTCTTGTTATTTCTACAATTTTATTGTCACAATGCCGAATGCCATATTTAGGCGGGGGCAAGCTTCTGGCATCGGCCATCTTTTCCTGCTATTTGTGGTGGCATATTTTCGCAGACTCTTGTTAACTGCAAGTGATAATCGTGGCAGGAGCAGAAAGCTTATGTATGCGCAAAATTTTTCATTGAGCAGTATATTCCCTTCCCGTCAGTATACTTCAACGCATGAAGCACAATTTCCTAGGCACGTTTTGTATGCCTGTGATTAGAAGTCATCTTGAGAAACTGATAATAATTAATTCAATAAATAAATTATAATATTTAACCTTTTAGGATAAATTGATCAAATATTTGCGTACAAACTGATTAAAATCAACCAATTGCACAGCACGTTGATAAATACCCCATGTTTCTAGTTATACAGAACACTCGATTTCGGATCAGCTACTGCCCTACTGGTTCATTATAATTACTTTCTTACTGTTTCCGGAAACTCTTTTTTGGATGCAAGTTACTGGTCAGTCTTCTAACCGCAACGTTCGTATTAAACACTCTTCTAATTTCAAAAATACCTAAACAATCACTCACCTAAAAATTAAAATACAGCTTCATGTACCACTTCGAGCAATAGAAGCAAGTTAATATGCTAAAATAATGTCCGATAATTTCGACGCTCCCGTATCAGAAACAAATGTAATAAGATGCCTTTTTTTTGCAGTTGAACAAAATGAGAACCAAGATCGCCTACCCGGAGTGGATACTGAATTCGACCTATCTTCAGCTGCTCTACAAGCATGTAAGTTTCTATAGCTAAAAACAATACAGCGCAATCTCGCGCAAGGTTTTGTTTCAAATAAAAATAAAAAATACAAGACAACAGTGAAGTAACAGAGCTTATGAAAACGATACGTGTCAGTTTTTGCCGGGAGAGAAAAGGTAATAGCATTGTTTTTAAGTATGTACCTCAAAAAGATACACCAAAACTTCCTCGTGCGTACGGCAG